>VDFB02346861.1:0-21744 GCA_007258455.2 Sequoia sempervirens | reverse complement strand
TAGATTGAACATATTAATTTTACAGTCTCTTAACACATTCCATGACAAGAAAATGACTCATTTGGATTAAGGAGTACTTTCCTAAACCATTCCTTCATATTCAACAATCCTTTCTCATACCCACATTATAATTCATATCCATGTTAGTTGTAATGAGTGTTTTAAATCAACAATCAATGAATCATAGGATAGAAGAAAACTCGTTATACTCAAGGATAAGAATCAAAGAGACTAAAAGAATTGATTCACTAGATATGCTCCCCATTATTGTAATAGACCAATTTAAGAAAGTAAGTCATAACAAGAATAGGACCCAAAAAAACTAGGAAAAGAAACCTTATAGGCTACATTAATAAGACATTGATTAAAGCATTTCTTCCATGATGTTTAAAATGACAAAATATCGTATAGCTCAATCTTTTAGTCAGCAGTATTTCAATCACTAATTCTTAGACATCCATATGATTAAACATCACATAATATAAGCCTTTTTAACAATCACTGGACTCAGATAATATTCAATCATGTCATAGGAAATAAATCGCCAAAAATTATAAAGAAAGAGAAACCAACTATATAAGCTCACATTCACACAAAATTATATTTTGTATATAAACTATATGTTGACATAGCATATATATTTTTTATAATATATATGTTGACATAACATATATATAAACTATATATTTTGAATTTTAGCCCCACGCACGTAGGAGCATGACATAGCATACTGCACCGAGACCCTAACTAGATAGTTGCGTCGAGAACCACTGCATCCATCCCCTGAGTGGAGAGTTGTGAGACTTCACTGGATGAGTTATGCAAGGCCATTGAGTCAAGGAGGAAGACTAGGAACCATTTGGTAGGAGGAAAGAAAGAGCGAGAGGTGAGGGCACCCAGAAAGGGAAAATCAACCAAAGGACAATGACTGCAAGTGATTTTCCCCCACATTTAGAAATCTTATTGCAAGTACAGTGATTTAAACTCTGTTTGTCCCCATCGAGGCGTTTCATGCTATATTTTGGTCAATTCGAGCCAATGTCCCATTGAAAAACCCAAGTACTACCTAGTACTGGTGTCTGGTTAGTTTGAACAACCAAGCTCTGAGATGTTAAATCAATTGGGTGGCCATTTTTGGCCTATGAACTGCAGTTTATGTATCTTTCTTAGCATATTTTTTCTACTATAATATTGAAAGGAATTCCCATCACATAATAGCACATGAAGTTCACTAGGGTTCAAATTTCTAAATTTTGATGAAATAAATTTACATATTGAGATCCACAAATGATCAAAGGGATTGAAAACAATACATGGTCTATGAGTGCAATGAAAAATGCCTAGTTCCTGTCCATAAGAGAATGTATATAAGTACATGATGCAGATTCATAGGAAGGAAAAAAACTCACACAATCTCATTTGACAAGTCACAAACAATCTTGAACTTTCCCTCTTTTGACACACTTATTCAACTATATTTCCCTTCACAAATCTCAACAAAAACACTCAACTTTTTATTTAGAGTTCCAAACCATTACCAGACCTTCAAACACCTTATCCAACTTCATCTTGATCAAAATAAACAATTACCCAGTCTTCCCTTTCATTTTACCATTAACTCTCTTTATGACTGTCCTAAACTTCACAATTTCAACTCAACATAAAGTAATCTGACCCAAAACAATATTTAGGCTAATATAGACCACAAAATTTCCATTCCATTTCACTTCAAACAAATGTAAACCATCTCCCATCCTTTATTCTTAATAATTTAACAAAATGATATACTGTACTTTCATTTTAGTCTCTAAAACATGGCTATTATTAGACAGATCGGTCAAAGCTATGGACTTTTTAACTTCATGCTTACACCAAACCTTATATGAAATGAGATCAAATTATACCTTGGTAATCTCTTAACCAAAACAATCAAGAACTCACACTTAATCATCAAAAGCCCTTAAAGTTCTTACTGTCACTAGTTCCTTCATACCTTGTTTGCAACGCTTGTAGGTCTGCCAACCTATTTGTCAGGGATTAATTCACAATATAAGCACTATTGCACAAGTCTTTCCACACTTTTCAATTCCCTCCTTGCAGATCTAAAACATATTTGAAATGGGTATCAAAAAATTTACAACACAAGCTTCAAATATTGTTGTCTTAGATAGATTTAGGCCTAATGAGGCCTGATTTGCATAAGGGCTTGTTGCTTTACTAACTCCTAAGCAAAGTACACTTGTCTAGTGCTTGGGACATGTTTAGTTTGACTGGTATATGCTCTTCAAAGCATCAAAGTCCATTTACAAAGTATTTTCACAAAACCTTAAGGGCTTAACCTTCATAATTACTCTGTTCACAGACTGTACACATAGTTTTTCAGTCAAGAAACTTCATTCCCTCGCATCTTATATTTATGATTTTTCCCTAAATCCACTGAAACATGAAAGAAAATTCATAGTAGGATAATCTCACAAGAAACTAGAAGATTCCACCAATTAATAAAGGAGAAACATAATTATTTCTATCTCTGCTTACCGTAAATGAGGGTTTTAGCAGTTTGAAGTAAATCCATAATAACTCACACAAATCTTAATTAAAATGCATGAATCCCATGTAAATGTATGCATTTAGACATTACCATGTTCAACCATTATACATGCTCAAGGAAGTACAATTGCATAATGCTTGAAATGCAAGAGAGATTTCTCAAGAAAAATGATTAAAAATGGTTAACAACGTTATATGTTAATGAATTAAATTCTATATGTTGGCCACAATGGATGGATGAATGAATGTTATATGTTATTAACATGAATGAATGATTAATGCTTGGTATGATTGGGGGTATGTGGAACAGACAGAGGGGGGAGGGGCCAATGAGCTCCACCCATCAATGGAGCCAACTCGGGTGAATGCACTTTTAAACATTTCATTATGCTGCACTTTTAAGATTATGCGATTTTCATTAGTTCTCTTTGCTTCAATATGTTACCCTTTGTACTTATTTTACTTTTTAACACATCTCATATGTTACCCTGGATGACAACTTTTGCAAGGGAAGCTATCCATGGATGGATCCTGTGTCTGGGGATATACAAGTTTGGATTAGACAAACATGGGATGTACTCATGTAGCATAGAAACAAAAGAGAAGAGCCTAGCCATTTTAGGACAAGAATTGGCTTGAGACTAGTATGTGGTTCAAACTAGGTCTAGGTATGAGGGGTCTAGGAGAGAGCCCTATAACACAGCTAGTATTAAATCATTAAACATACATGTATTGCAATTATGTGGTTAATGCTAAAATCATCCACAATTCACTATGTGATGAGTAGTTAGTGATGATGTCATGCCATTGTTTGGTAGGTTATTGATTTTGCAGTTACTTCCAATAATCATCTCTAGTTGCTTACTTGCTAATTGATCCATATGAGGGTCACCTTTCAATCTAGGTAACAATTTTATAGATGATTCTCTTATTTAGTGACCAATGGAATAAGTGAGTGGATGGATTGCTCCTTGTAATCGCCTGTCATGTGCTTCATGCACTGATGATAAAATAATTTCATTGGATAGAATTAATACAATTATGTATTATATGTTGCTGGTTTGGTTTTTGGTTTGGGTTTAATTGTTATTTTAATTCACCCAGGTATCATATGAGAAAGCATGCACATATTTTTCTAGAGATCTATCACAAAAGTGACCTTCTCTCTCTCTCTCACACACACACAAACTCACTCATTTTCTCAGTCTTTCACACACACAACTGACCAAAAATAGAATGTACTGTTTGGAAATCATTAGTTGTGGATTTAATTTCTATTTGAACTCAATTGTAATCAGGTGGGCTTCATACGTTGTGGGAACAATACTTGTTTTGATTCGTGAGCTTGGTGTGCAATTCAATAATGGCATTAGGATACTTGTATGTTGTCTTTACACTAAATTTTTCCTGTAAAATGTTAAGAACATATTTTACTTTATTCCACTATGAGAGAAGAAGGTGACTATTAGATTTTTTCCCAAGGAGATCTTCACATATTTGAAATTTTACCATAAGTCTTCCATTTTTTCATTCATACCTGTCTCAACTATTAAAACTGACTTTTTGATTAATCCTTTCAAATTAGTAGACAATTGTTTAATTTTTGATTGGTTAATGAGGGTTTTTGTAGGGATTCCACAACCTTAAGACACAAATTTGGGTCCCTAGTTTCAATGTGTGGGTTTTCAACACTATGCCCATATGCTTTGGGACTTGCATTATTGTAGGTCATGAGAGACGTATCCAACAATTTCTAAGACCATTTTTTCCCAAGTCTTCATTGTTTGGGTCTTCTACCATTGTTCTTATAAGCTATATACTCACTATATGTATCCAAGACCCATTGTTCACACATTTCAAATTTAAGAGATATAACATATTGGCCAAGCAGTATCTATGTCACCCCGATCATGTTTTATGTTTATATTGGAACAATATATCGGCACAACAACTAGCAAGCTTCACTGATAAAAACATTGCAAGAATGGCCTACACAAACAAGGAATCACATTGTACAATATCGACATAGGCACATTGCATTCATACCAATCAACAACAAAAAGTGGGCTGTATATTTTGATTAAAAAGGAACAAATAGAGAATGTAGCACCACATGAAATGCATATTGGCATAACTCATGAAATTTTCCCCGACAAAATACTCATTGGCCATCAGAAGCCTAACAAGTGACAATTCCAATCTCATATACTACTCTGATGAAGATAAAAGGCTCGTATTGGGAACACATTTTTTTTGTTCTACTAATGGGTTATTCAAGAAAGTAAAAGATAGACTCACTTAGGATTTCGACATGAGGTACACCAATATATTTCATCGAAGGAACACATTGATATAGGAACAAAAAAAAATGGACCGCCTGATGACACATCTTACACTGATAACATTTAGTTAGGAGAACATATCTCAAGTTACGCCAACATAGTGGATAACATATTTCAAGTATGTATTGTGCAGTTGATATACTTGATTATTTTACTCTGGAAGCAATGTAACCTTTATTTTATGTATTGTACTTGTGTAGTTTAGTCTTGAGGTTGCCTGTGTCTTGAGGTTGTTGGTTTTTCCTAGAGAGCCCTTTTACTATCTCCTAGCATGGGGGTGGGCCTTTGGGTACCACTTGGTTGGGTAGAATGTGCACCATACACTGTTGGGTTCCCATTTCATGTTCGTGATGGCGCGATCTTCCAGATTGGAGAGCTCATGTGTACCAGTTGCTTCAAGTTCTATTTCATATGTTCTTTTGTATCAGCTAGATACTTTGTATATGTACCACTCCTCATTTGTATTCAAGGAGAATTCTTGTATCATTGTAATTGTAACATTATTGTATGATCTTCCTCATTTTGGAAATGAGTCTTGTAACTGCTTTATGGAATGAATGCAATCTTTGGATGATTCTTTAATGTACTTTGTATCTTATGAGATGAGTTTAATGCTGGAGGTATGATATTTATTTCATGAGTTTAATTTTATATGCTATGGTTAGTTCAATTTTGTAAGTTATGGGATTCAAATGTAAGTGTTGTCACATACCTTAGAGGATGAATGCATATAGTGTAGTTCACTTGTTTTTTATTACACTTTTGAAAAAAAAATTGTTACGCTTTCGTTGTGTTTGCGTCGTCCTCTAGGGTTATGTGGGGAGACGTTACACAACCCTATCAAGAGGAATTTTTATTTTCTTATGACAGAAACAACTGAAATGCACTTTTGGGAGATAAAATTAAATTCCTTAATGAACTTAATTATGTGACCTAAAACTTGTATTATAGAGTATTATGATAACACAAACAAAATTATTAACTTTCAATAAGGGCATAATGGTATGTACTTGGCACCAAAAGTGGATTTTGAACACTGATGAAGGATATATTTACCCTGGGGTGAATGTGTCTCTGTACAAGGGTCCAAAATCTTCTTTTACAATCCTCAGATCCTAGATCTAGGCATCTGATTCCTCTAGGTTCCAATATCAAAAGGTCATAAATAAATTATATTGGTGAGTTTATATGGCTTGAAAAAATTGATGATAGCTTTGACAACTTCGAAGAATTGCTCCTTTGATCAATCGTCAATCCATTTTCACTTACAAATTTGCACATACAAAGAGAAGATTTTTTTTTTGGGTGAATAGGGGTTTTCCTTGGTCAAATCCCAGTATGGTAATTAAACATTGATGATAAAAGATAATGATTAATGAAAGGAATTAATGAATGAATAATGATATGTCACAACTCACCAAATCCTTAATGGATGCCCTTAGAGGACCAAAGTCTAACACATCTCTCTAAGGATTGGATCTTGCTTAAATTGGCTTGAATGATTACTTGATTTGATGCTTGAATTATTGAAACCTACATCACAATGTTAGCTCCAAAACATGATATGAACACACATAAACTTTGATATGATGATATGATCTTGATTGCTATTGTAGATGATTGATAAATCTTCCCTTCCATTCTCTTAACAATAATATTTTTTCTTGGAATGATCTCATAAATTATGTTAGATTTGAATGATAAAAAAGACCTTGTATTTATAGGTGTTTATTTAATTTCCTATAAATTAGATTCCACAAGCTAATATTTGAAACTTGAGTTTGAATCATTAAAATGCCACCAAAAAAATATTAAAAATTGGGTCGTTGCACTTAAGGTGGATTCATTCACCCTTGGACAAATATTCACTATGTCACTTTAAAAGGTAGATCACATGAAGGAGATGTGATAAAAGGTCTTATCTCATTAAAAGCATGCACACCACTATCACTTTACAAAGAAGCAATTAACAGGGGAAAATTAGAGATGAATGAAGGGTGCCCAATAAAGAGGGAAATGTGATAAGAAAATCCCTAAAGGAAAAAAAGTACAATCATATAATTCTTCCATAAATAAAACTATAGATATTTCTTATGAAAAAATGTTACGAGAGAATCAAGGAAAAATGGATCACAAGTCACAAAGTGTAAAAACATGCCAAATTTATTTATGGAAGTATAAATAGAGGTTGAGCATATAATACCATGACAATCCATAGTGAAAGTAAAGGTCTATCCAAGGATCTAGGGTTTACAAGGGCATAAGATAACATTGTGATAGCCCTTAGTGAATGAATCAATCAACAAAAAAAGGAAGGTATATTTTTTATAGCTCTATATATCAATTATAGATTAGATCTAAACTGTGTGGGAAGAGTTGACCCTAAGGAAAATCTAAGATGGATTGAATGGAAAAATATAGTCTTAGAAGAAGCACCAAACCCTAAAAGGAAGATCTATCAATAAAACATAAAGAAAGGTGAAAGGATATTCATTTTTAAAAAATATTGTAATCAACAATATTTTTAGATTTGAAAAATCTTAAAACTATAAAAGCAATCTGGCTTGTGTAGTCTCAATTGAGTTCGTCAAAATGAAAAGGTGAAAACACAATTCCTAAGGTTAGTCTATGCTAATTAACAAAATGCATACAAACAAGCCAAATTAAACTAGACTAAATAATAGATGGAAATGAACGAATTATTTGACACTTGCGAAGATCAATTCTACAATAACAAACATACTCTAGAGTAACCAAATAATCATTTTTTTTTATAATTTGATATCTTTGTCACAAAATACCTTGAAATTCTAAAACCAAGGTGAATCAAACATCTAACACATCATTTCCTATCATCAAATATCAAGCTAAATATCACATTTAGTCATTTAATATCCTCATTTATTTTAAATTATCAATCCCAATTTATTTATATAACTTAATTTATTTATATAACTTAATTTATACTTTATGTAATATATTTATTTAACTAGTTTAAATAAACTTATTAAGATATAACTATTTCTTCACAATAATTATTATCTATAAAATTATTAAATATATGAAAACATTACTGATTATTAAAACATCACTTTAAATTTTTTGTTAAACTCCTTTCTCAACTAACAATGTTATTTTAAAAATCAGTATAAATAATTTTTAAAAACAATAGAATTCCTCTTAATTCTATACATACACTCCAAACTTTGTGTAATAAATCTACACTTTACATATCCAAATAATTGAATTCTAAGAAATAAAATTTCTTCACACAAAAATCAATAACTAACATTTATTGGTCCCTACCTTTTAGGGGAAGACTAATGTTTTCGGTGAGCTGCTTTTTGGCATTAAGACTTCTTGAAATTTGTGTCAGATATGATATAATCGGATAACCTATGGTCTCTCGCATTTATTTTATTAAAGCTGAATTCTGGGTGATTTTTCTGAATTTTTGATTGGTTCGGATGATTTTTGCCAGTGGTTTTATGTTTTTTCATTACGCCGAGAGGCGTTCTACAGTGGTATAAGGCTCCAAAAACCCGTGTACATAAAAAAGAATGTTGAGCAGTTACAAAAATAGTGGGGGCAGTCGAAAAGGGAAGAGTAACCGATGGAAGTGGAAGGGTCTGTCCATGGGAGTGGAAAAGACACGATGGAAGAAATTATTAAGAAGCTTAGTGGAAGAGAGAATGGCGGAAGAAAGAATTGCAGAAGCAGGTGCGAAACTTGGTTGAGGCCTCCTTGAATATAGTGAATCATATTGAGGACATTCTATTGCTAAGCTCATTATCGTCGAAGCACACAGCTTGAGGATCTGCCGAGCCATGGCAAACTGCCGGTATTGACTAGATTTGGAGTGGGCGTCATCTCATTCACAGTAAGTTGGTCTCCCTTTTCAAAGCCCAAAAATCTCGATCCCTTTATATGAGACCTCTGTGCGTACTTGAAGGATCTGCGAAGATTGCATTTACATCGAAATAATATGTTTAAGACTCTGACATCTTCAAAATTTCAAATACGATTGTGATAGGTGCCTGCGTACATAGCAGAAATAGATCCCAAGCACCTGCGTAGTGCGTGGTGTCCTTGGAGCAGGAAATCAGGTGATTTTTCAGACTTTTATTTCTTTTACCAATTTGGTCCAAAGTTGAAGCTAGATTGATTTACGATTACTTTATGCATCGATGGATCGAATATTACTGCATCAAATCTAGGTTCAAAACTTATTCTCCAAGTGATCGGAGTATCGCAGCTCTTCGACGATCCAATAAAAGGGATTTTGCGAGCATAGGAGTATCGCAGCTCTTCCACAATCTAGTAAGTTGATTTCATAATCCTACATATTTTCTTCTGGCAATTCTTAGGTATTCTTACAGCTTTCATGGGTAACTTATAACTGTTGTAAATCGCAACAAGCCTGGACTGAAATGTTATTGCCCATTTCTGTTATAATCTTAAAATATTTTTTGTTCATTTCAATATAGCTTTACTTGTTTTTGGAGGTGCAACATAAAGCTATGATGATTTCATGGCATCCCTCCTAGAAAATGACTGTAGATATGCTGTCTTCGATTTCAATTTTGTAATTGTTGACAACTACCAGAAGAGTAAAGCAAGATATTCTTCAATGCCTTATCAGTCCATTTGCATTTCATTCATTTTGTTTCTGTGGAATACAATTCATATATGAATATTGTGTGTAGGTTGAAATATGAAACTATAAATCAAAATCCTGGTACAAAGATTGTATATGTACACAAATCCTGACTACTCTGTTTATTCTAACCAAATACTATTCTTTGTTTTTTGTAGCATGAGGCATAGAGGACACTTGGGTGGCTATAAAAGTGGGTTTTTGGTGGCCAGGCATAATGGCCATCATATTTCCCCCTTTCTCTGTATTTACCTCTTGTAACTTCTTTTGGCATTTGATGAGGAAATAAACCGTGAAGGCACAAAGAGCATCCAGGCGAGGAAATTCATTCTCCCTGGAAAGGATCCGACTAATAGACCAAACATGAATAATTTTATTGTAAGATTGATGAGTATTTTAAAATAGCTGTAGGTTTCCTGTTTTCTATTTCTTTTTATCAAGAATCTTTTCGTCTCATCCTTGAAATTAATGCGCCTGTGAAAATTAAGGTTTGGGGATGTAAATTGTTGAAGATTTAAAGCCCTTTTCCTTGATAATATGTGCTTTCATTTCTTTAATGTTTTTAATTTTTATTTTAATAATAGATTTGAAATGTGATTTGAAAATATTGATTAAAAATTAATATACAAATTATATATAAGTTTTTATTTTAATTTTTCATAAATTTTTAAAAAATTGTCAAAATTATTTGTTATGTTTTGAACTCATCAAAATGAAATCTTTTTTTTGTATAACTATAGAATTTGGGAATTTTTTAAAGATTATAATGAAATTTTATTCTTCATCGTTTGATCAATTCAAAAACATTAAATTATGCAATAAAAATTTGAGGTGAATAAATTAATTTTGCAATAAAAATTGAAAGTGAATAAACAAGGCATGATTACATTTTGAATCCTATCTACAAATAGTAAAAGGCTCTAAAAATAATACCATTAAATTTTTCTATTTGTATGATAGAAAATAATTTATGATTTTTTATTATATTAACTTTTGAAAGATAGAACATATTGATTTTGTCAGCATGAGGAAAATAAAAATAATAATAGAAAGATAAAAAATCATATTCTAATATTGTGAGACTTTAAATCATATCTTCAATCAAATTAATCTTAATTTAAAATGCATAATCAAATATAAATGTTTGAGAATTGAAATATTTAAAAGTGTATATTTGAAATAGAAATATTGAGTATTATGATTTAATCCAAAAAAATATATTAAATATATATATGCTAGTTTAAATTTGTAGTTGCAGCTAATGAGAAACGAAGGGAGGAAAAATTTGAGATCAATTTCTAATGTTTTTTCTCTGTGAACGTGTCTCTGTTGCGAGGCTCGTCTGAGCAGGGGGCATTGTTGTTGTGAGGCTCTTGTGAGCAAGTGGCATTGGTAAAGCAGGTCATGTGGCTTGTTTCTGATACTCGCTAAACGTTGTTCCGATCCGCCTAAATTAGTTGTCTCGATTGTTGTCTTCCTATGTTTTTTCTGCATATGCACGCTTGATGGAGTGTTTAATCACCCTCTTTCTATTCTTTTCCAGAAATTTGGCATAGATCAATTATTTTAATTATCCCGCATTGCAAAAACACGCATGTATTTAAGAAAAGAATGGAGTAGCTACGTCAGTCATGGGATGTCTTCAGATTGAATTACTTTGTTTTTTCTGGTCACTTTCAGGGAACTAAAAAATTTACAGCAATCTTACAACAAGGTTTTTGGATGGGAGTATTCTCTTTTGTTTTGAACTTTTTTCTTGAAAGCCAATCACAGGTAACGTATGAGGTATTGGTGGAAAGTAAGCATCTTATCTGATGTTCATTGGATTTAGCCTATTCAACTAATGCCAATTCTTCAGCTGGGGAGGGAGGGCATTGGTGAATCATGATTTGCACAAAATCGTTGTTGTCGTCATAATAGTCTATAAGTACCCAAGTTCCCCAAATGATATAGGTGAATGTGGTGGTATTGAAATAGCAGCAGGGATTAGTTTATTCCACTGGCTTCTTCAAGGAAAAAGTAGGGCTCCGGTGGCTGTGCCTCACTTTTGTTCAGTTTGTGGTGCAACTCTTCCACCTCGAGAATCAAGAAAGATAGGATGCCTTCATTAAAGGTGGATGTTGTTCATCCTTCTTCTAATGGTGATAAGGATGGCTCGCCCATGGAACCGCCCGCTACTCCCTTTCCAGTCCCCTTGGCACCAAATAGGGAAAACGATGTTGGGGTTGCTCTGAAGGTGTGTATGAAGAGCAGCCATAAAAAGCCGTGTGGGTGTACAGTAGGAACAGAGGACACAAGTCCCAATGCTCATGGTATTCATTGTAAGAGGAGGAAAGTGCAGTGGATTGATGCAAATGGACAGGACCTAGCCCAAATCAAGGAATTCGAGCAAAGGTCTAATTTTTAGCCCTACCATTTTTTCATAATGAAACTATTTTTATTTGTTTCCCCTCTTTTGATTCATTACGCATTGTTTTATTCTTGAAATAAAACTGGGTTTGGCTGGATCGTTACACAGAAGACCTTTGTTTTTGAATGCATCAGGCATAGAGATTTTTCCTGTTCATTCTTAATTTAACTTTTGAAATCCAATTTTGATGGCATTGAAATCTACACACTTAAAAATCCCCAATTTGATTCATTTATCCAACATAATCCCTGCACTAGCTTAAATCATTAGCTTAGCTTTTTGTTTGTGATTTCATATCCCCTCAATGAATTAATCTTCATATAATGCATTATTGTCACGAGCTTCTCTTGAAAAAAGTAGATGTATGGTTCATGGTAAATTTTTTAGGCTTTTGATTTATATGGTATTTTTGTGGTGCAAATTGATACTAATATTAGGTTATATAATATAAAGCTAAGTTATCCTTGATAGTCAAAATTTATTAAGTACTTTCTTAGCAATACAACTGCAGCTTTGTAATTCCTCTAGAATGTACGAAAATCTGTTAAAACTAAACTACCTTCAAGAACTGTTAAAGATAACTTTAGATAGAAATACAACAAGCCAAATGATCTACACAACTTGTACACACAAACAAGTATTCTCAAATACAACTGCATTCCAATAAGCAGGATAACAAGAAATGTGGAAACCTCTAAACGATAATTGCATGGCCAACTTACAACTGAAAAGATATTCTTGGTTGGTTACGCAACCAAGTATTATAATTTATAACCAGATTCTTGGATACCACTACGTCACAAACATTCAATCACAAAAAATATAGAGGTCATTCTTGTGGCCACACCAAATAAAAAACTGATTATAGAAGTTTGAGTGGCTGACCTCTGTTTTCCAGGGTGGTCTCTATGCACAGCCAACTATGCAAGAACCATAACAGTTCATTTTTTTGTTTACTTAAAAACATGTCCATATCATGTGGAACGAATTGTAACAATTAGTTTCTCTTGATACTTTCAGGATAGGCCTCAATGGAAGCTATTTGGCTAGCATTTAGCTTGAAAGTGCTAGGAGATTCTACCTGTTCTGGGCTTTGTCATAGAATGTGGCCATTGCTTAAATGAACAAACCAAAACTTAATATTATTCTAAAATTATAATATAGAACTTGAAATTTGATGGAAGTTGGAATTTTTTTAAAGATGGGTTGTAATTTTTTCATTCCAAAACTATATTATAACTTCTTTTCATTTTCCCCATGATTACACTTTACATAAAGAGTTTTTAACTCTATGATTTCTCAGTTGAACAGGAAAAGGAACAAAAAGGATAATTTTTGGGTCTCAACTCTGATCTTTGGGCTAGATTATTGAAATGATTTTGTAGTATTATTGTTGTATTTCTGTTAATGTAAAATCAATTGTCAACTATATGTTGTTTTTGAGAATGCCATGAACTTTGTTACTGGCTCTACAATAATTTTGTAATATATCTGCTAACCATATTTTGGTAACAGTTTTCTGTTTTTCTTTAAGCTTGGTACTTTTGATCTAATTTTATTTTAGCAAACATACTTTTGATATATACAATAGGAACATGGTACTATGTTGCATGTGAATTACTTGATGCAAGCTAAATTTCTTGTATAACTTTTACTTCAATTGCTCAATCTTCGGTCTTCAAGAGTCAATTAGGACATTAGCTTCTTGGAAGTATTACAAGGATGTATAGGTTTGGGATTGTAGCATATTGGCCCATATAGTGGAGACTATTTCTACCTCTTCTTATTCTACTTTTTAAACTTATGCAGGCATGCCCTATGTGCAACACAAATATTGGGATTGATAATCTTTTCTATCACATTTTGCGGGCATCTGTCAATTTCTTCCTCGACCACCAACATAATATGTAATGGCAGTGCAAGCTATCAGACAGAGGAAAACCTAGAAATGGAAAGTCTTGCTCGATGAGCATGTAGTTGGAGAAGATGTTCAGCAGGGTAAGTATGCCTGTGATTGCTTCAATTTTTTTGCCATTGACTGCTACTCCACTCAGTGCTTGATTTTTGTATAGCAATGTATGGGCTACAATTTTGTGTTGTGTAATTGAATTGGTCAGTATCAGTAAATGTGTACTGTATTTACATGTAAGGTCGATAGTCTTATCAAAGGGGCATGAGTCCAACAAGCACTTCTAGCTCAGGTATGTAGCCACATTTCCTTTCTTTTCACAAAAGATTCTTCTGATCTACAACAAGAGAAGGCTTATTTGCTTGGTTGTTTTGTTTTGAGGTGTAGTATGTGATGGTGCTAAGTTATTAAGCTAGTGGTTGTGTTGTTTCTCTCATAAGGAATACTGATGTGAAAGTGAGGTGGAGTGTACTTAATGTGTACAGTAGAAACCAAGTTGCTGCTTGGTATAGTTTTAGCAACCTTTGATACTGGGACATATTTTCATTGTGGGAAGAGCTAGATTAGAGTGTCTGACAACGACCTCATAGTATTCTGAGCCAATATACTTCTCAATTTTTACACAATGTCCGAGTTTAATACCAGGTGGCTTTTAGCAACTTTTCCAAAACTTTTTGGTTTAGGATTTGTTAACCCTAGGCATCTATAGCCTTTTCTAGTAAATAAAATAACCCACAAGCCATGTTTATTATTGGTACAAATCCCCTTTCTGCTTGTGTTGATCCACCTACAAATACGGTCAATAGACATACTGCTTAAGGTTTAAATTTATTTTGGCCTCTCCAAAAATGACTAACAACCTGTGAGGTATGTGCTTCTCTTATGAGTTCAACAATCTCCATTCTTTTTTTATAATTAGACTTAGCCTCAAAACAGTCAACAATGTAGGGTTTTGTAGAAGAATTTACCGTATTGCAATTTCCAAATGGGGCAGAGCATCTTCTAGGGGCTACTACTCCATTGTCATAACCAAGAGTAGCAATATCACGTGGTTCATTGAAAGTCATCCAATTTTTCACCCTGTAGCCAAAAGTCTTGAAGCAGAGTTCTGGATATTTCCCATACTCCTATCTATGGAAATAATGAACACAAACGTTACTGGAACTTGTGTGCAATTTTAGAGTTGGGCATAGATTTATTACCATTGAAACATTTTCTTGACACTTGTGACATCCTCATCATCAAAAGCATGGAATTAATATCATGAATAAAGTTGGTTTATTTTAAGATGTAGGTTATAAGGAATTAAAATTTACTAAGAATGTTTTAGTTGTATCATTTTTTAACGTATTAATAACTACACAGCTAAATGCCAATAAATTTTCACTAAATGAAATTATTAAAGAGAAGCCTGGTTGAAATTTTGGGCTGCTCTATGAATTCATGTTTGTTTCTTGACAACATTACCAAAGTTTTCAATATCCCATGTGCAGTCATACTCTAACAGTTCAAAGGCATTGATTTATGAAAATATTTATGAATTTTATATGTACTATGCTGTTATTTTGATTTCATTGCAAGATCAGATAGAAAGAGCAGCGGCTCTATCTCCTATAAGTGTAGTTCCTGTTTGTAAGACTAACAACTCAATATTTTTCTATTTTAAGCAAATCATGTATTTTGGAAGCGCTTGACAAGTATCTTTAGAGTGGTATAAAACTATAGATATGCAAGGTAGTGAACCAGGGTAGTACTCTACAACACACAAGAAACTGCCATAGGTTGCAGGTTATAATTATTCTGATTACCTACCTTACCCCTCTGATAATTCTAAATAAAAATTTAATCATTAGAGGAGGGTACGCACATCCACCAAGATAATTAATTATCTTGTTCCCTCTGACAACACATTTCTTTGAGGCATTTTTCCAAACAGTTCACTGCCATGTCTATGGTTTGTCATGGCATTCCATCACTGAGGCCACATTTATTTGAGACATTTTTTCAAACAGTTCATTGCCTTGTCTATGCTACCACATTTTTCATACATGTCTACCAAAGCATTTTATCAAACAGTTCAGTGCCTTGCTGCTATGGCTAAAAGTCTAAAACAGGTGCTTTCGAACAAACTATGGATGCTTGAAAAAAATCTATCAAAGCACAATAGCAACTCTGCAATATTATGTTGTCAATTTAATAATCTTACACTAACAAAATGAGGGCAGCCACATGTCGACATTATTTAGAGCATATCCATTCAACAATCTAGCGAAGATTTGCATGCATTAGAATAATTGTATTTTAAGTCCTTTTTGAATAATTATATTTATTATAATTTTGCATGCTTACAAAATCAATGCAATAATAAAATATTTTTCCTTAAAATCTATTTTACTCACAATTCTTCAATGGTTGCATAGTTTTCAGATGACATCCAAAGAGACTCTTTTTCCTTTCCAATAGGGTAGTATAGACATTACAAATAAACCAGAGAGATCTGTCATAGTAGAATGAGTAGACACTATTCCGCCTTGATCACTAAACTGGCCATCTTGTCTCACTTAAATAGTGATATCATACCATAGCTTTCATCTAAAGGGGATTCCAATATTTTTGTTTCATTTTATTTTTTGATTTTAATGATTTGCTAACATGCATTTGAATCTACCTTGTTTTGTAATGCAGCACCAATTGAAGTTCGGAAGACATACGAGGAATTTCTGACTGTTATCTCAAAATTCCTGGATGGTGAAATATCGACAGAAGAGATGCATGAATCAGCTATAGCTGTTTATAACATTCTTCATGATTACAGGTCTGGTTCTAACAGTGAGGTGGCTCTAGCAAAAAAAGAGTGAGTATGACCATCCCAGCATCATGACATCTTGTTATATGTTGAGATTTCATGTTTGGATGGAACAAAATTCTTGCCCGTAAGCATTCTGCTAATTTTCTTACTTCACATGGAGTTATGTCAGGTTTAGTTGTTATGGTGTTCTTGACTCCACCGTATCTCTCTTAATCCACATATGGGCTAACTTTATTTCGAAGGATTTCTATTTCTCGAAAATTTCTGATTGTAGGTTTTTTCAGTGTTGCTTTTTAAAAAGAAAACTGTTATTACTTTTTGTAATGGTGTATGTACATTGTAATTTCATCTTCAGCTTATATGGGAAAATTATATGTTCATGTGTCATTTTCTTTTGTAAGAAATTGAAATATGTAGACTTCAACATTGGATTTACTAGGTGTTACAATGTGATGCATGATCAAATGATACATGCATATTAAATATAATAGCACATCAACCATGCATGCTTATATTGAGTGGCATTTATTCTTGAGCCTGCTATATCTTACTTGAGGCAATAATATGCTAATAATGTCATGCATCAGGGTAAACTCATATATATTGAGATCTGCTTAGGAACAACAAATTGACATTACAAATATGAGATCTGATTGAATATGTGCAGAGAGTAAGATCTAGAAGAATGCAAGAGAGTGCACTGAATCTACTTTGTGTAATGTTTCTTGTAAGTCATTCTATATGTTTATTTGAGTTCCCTTGACAAGGGGACCTTCTTTCAGGACTGTTAAATTTCCCTGGATTTTTGGGATGGTGGGGCATGACAAATATGTATACAAACACACACACATACACATAAATATGTACATGCATAGATATATATTTGTGTGGACAAAACATTAATTTTTTTTTTCATAGCTATTCAATTGCATAATTATAAAGAGCTGAAACTCAAGAACTACTCTTGGAATTTTAAGATCTATGCTTTATTGGGTTTGACAAGGCATCATTGTGCTCGTATCCTGGGACCTTTTCCACTCCTCCAATATTTTGGCATCTCTATTAATCATCTTCTTATATTCAATTAAGTCTTAGATGCCCTAGGGGATCATAAGCATGAATGTTAGGGATGATTATGCCAATTTTTCCAAACAGTTAATTGCCTTGTCTATGCTACCACATTTTTCATACATGTCTACCAAAGAATTTTATCAAATAGGTCAGTGCCTTGCTGCTATGGCTAAAAGCCTTAAAAAAGTTCTTTCAAACAAGCTATGGATGCTTGAAAAAAATATATCAAAGCATAATAGTGAGCATTAGCATAGACAAGGCAGTGAACTATTTGAAAAACTGCCTCAAAGAAATATGGTCTCATAGTACAACATCACTTTCTTTAGCAGGTTCAAATTACTCATCATTGCATCATTTATATGCAAAATGCAGAAGCATGGAAAATGGAGCTGACTGTTTGACAAAATGCAACACTAGTTGAAATGCATCTAGAAAGAAAGAATCGAGCCCATGTATGCAAAATGTGATAGCATAAACAAGCCACATGACCTACTTTCAACAATGCCACCCACTCACAAACCTCGCAACAAAGACTCGTTCACACAACAAAAACATTAGAAATTGATCTGAAATTTTTACTCCCTTCATTTTTGATTTGTTGCAACAACAATTTCTAAATGAAAAAACAAAAAAACACGGGCAAAAAAGATGCGATCCAATCAAAAATTTGGAGAAACCACCCAAAAAATTTGCTTTAATAAAACAAATGCCACAGACCATAGGATAAACGAATATATCATTGTCTAGCGCCAATACCGAGAAGCCTTAATACTAAAATCAGCTCACCGAAAACACTCTATTTAGTAGGTTCAAATTACCCATCATTGCAACATTTATATGCAAAATGTGGAAGCATAGACAATGCAGGTGAACTGTTTGACAAAATGCATGACTGGTTGAAATGCATTTAGGAAAACAAGAATTGAACAAGTTGATTTTTTGGAGACATCCATTGTCATTTTAAAGAACTCAAATATGGTGACAAAACAAACATGACTTTAATTGGAAAATGCAGCCATGACCAACAAGAAGAAAAGTATGCTCTATCACTGTCACCCTAGGAAGCCCAAAATTGCATGCTAAGAAGCCAGAATTCAGAAAGCAGTTTTGAGTTGATGCAAAAGATGAGTAACACCCATGACGATGAGACCTGCATGTATCCTCATTTCGAGGAACTCAAAACTATTGAACGAAAAATATGACTATTATTAAAAAACGTAGGCTTCTCTGTTATTGCGTCTGCAGTTTGACCTTTCTGGAGTGATAGTGGTAGAGCTCTAATTTTCCTTTGGCTGCATGATTTCTTTTTATTCATTTTTAGCAGTTGTGAACTCCTTGGGAATGCACATTTTCCCCTTTGCGTTACTTGGAGAAACAGGGATCTAGGTACCCTGTTTTCGTGCACACATCTTTTGCATGATGCCTTTGTTGAACATGCTAGTTTAGGCTCCATAGAGTGACACTATTGAAACTTTCTAGACAACTTGAAATGGATTATTATGTGTATCATCAATCTTGAATTCATTCATAATGTTATATGTTCAATCCAAAATAGCTGTAATTTTTTCATTTCAATTGTAATTATCTGTGTATTCATATTATTTCTCCTTTTCTAACGTTTTTTCCAAATTTGAACAATACATGGACTAGAAAGGGGTTTCTGTAAGCTTTGTTGCATTTTAGGGGAGCTTTGTTTTCACCTACTATGTACAAATGGCTAGTTTACCCACAAGTCTGGAGACAAGATTGACAACGGTATTCTAATTCACTAAGTTGCCTTGCCTTTAGGTATTCTAATTCACTAAGTTTTCTTGCCTTTTATAGATAGTATTATAAGCAGATAGTTGTTATCATAGCTAGATATCATAACTTACACTTTTTTCAATTTCATTTTTGTGATGTAAAAGTTCAATTAATTCTTTTGTAATAATTATGGCAAAACTTTGACTTGTGATTGCAGACCTTGTAGGTGCCTATATTTGAAAAACTCCATGCAACCCCCAAATTGGTATGTGCTGTCATATTAGGTAGTGGAGCTAGACATGTCTTTTTCCTCTTACATGAAGAAGAGCCAAGCCAACAGTAAGTAGTTTCCCTTGCAAACATATTTTTACTAATTTTATCTTGCCTTGCATATGATATGTCCTTTCTTTCATATATTTATCCTCACACACAAATTGCACCCAGAAGAAGTGCCCTATTTCCACTATTGAATTAAGTGTTTTATCAAATTTCTGAAGCATGTGCCATTTCCTCCGGAAAACGCATGCTAGTCTTTAATTTTTCCAATTTAAAACTCCATGGACTTGCTTGCTTTTTAAATGATCACTTTATCATGTCAAACGATTCCATGCTAAGTATTTAAAATATATATATATATATATATATATATATATAAGTGGCACCTAGAAATATACAGGTCAAGGTTGTGAAATTTAACACTCAAGCCAATCATCATGTGAAATAGGAATCGGCATCTGCAAAATATTCATTTGGTACATATCCATCAAAAAATAACGCAAGTCCCTATCTTCCATCCAGATTAGTGCAACAGTTCAGGTATGCTTATGCTGCACTATGTGCATATTGTTTTATTTATTTTTCCATACACAACTCAATTACATGACTTGGGTTTGTTTTGAGAAGTGAATCCTTTTTCTTTGTGTTCAAATGTCTTATGTCAAATATCTACTAATGATATTGTTTTTTCCTTTTGTTTCAGTTTGCTTTTGTTCAAGTGATGTTCTTGCAGCATATGCATGTTTTGTCTGGAATACAAGCACATGCTATGATGATAACATTCAGCATGAAGAAATTGATTGAATGATAGTGAAGATGAAAGGACTAAAAGGACTAACTAGGTGATTTTTGTTTGTCTCCTGAGGAAGAATTGCATCAAAAATTCCAAACACGGTTTGCATTATAACATTTTCTTTGCCCATTGCTCTATACAAGCTCCTCCAAGTGTATGGTTGCAGCAGTGCTTAAAGTGTATCAGTTAGAAAGCATCATGTTTTGTAGTTTTCAGGCAACTTAGAGCAGTGAACAATTGACTCTCATTTTCAAATTTTATTGCAATAGTGGATATTTCCAGGTTTACTTTTGAGATTGCATGTTTTTGTTAAGCAGTAGATATTGCATAATTTTTGAGGAAGACAAATCTAATTTAGTTGAAATCTTAATAGGAGAAGTGATAATCGTTACCTTCTTTGTACATCACTTTTGGTAATATAAGGTGTTCTCTTTTCTGATGTTAAAGTTTTCTCCCATGGTCTATCCTTGGTGCCCACAATATTAGCTCCTCTCCTTGTTCTTGTATCTTTCACAGCAACTTGTCATATTATCTTCTTTTATATATATAAAACAAGTGGCTCTTTTTTGTAGAGGCTTTGGGTTGGAAGATTGGTTTATGTTTTTGGTTTTGAAGGTGGTGATGGCTCAACCCCTTCAATTCATTTCAGTAGTCCATGATCTAGATGCTACGAATGATGAAGACAATAGAAAAAATAAAAAAGTAGTCATCAAAGACCAACTCCAAAATACTCGTAACACTGTTTACCCTACAAACAGACTTGCTTAAGGCAAGGACTCCAGCTCATGTAGAGTGCTTGCTTTTCCAAAGGAACACTCATGATGTATGGTCCTTATAAGATTCTATGCACAATTGGAGAGAACACTATTTTACTAAAGCTCCACAATACTTGAGATTGTATTTGATATTCAGTGTGGAGCCCCTTAAGACATACTTTCCCTCCTCTTCTACAATTACTTGTAGTCTGACATCCTTTAGAATTGGATCTTACACATTGTAGAAAAGGTATATGTAAGGGAGTAAATCAAATCTCGATGCTTTGTATTTAATGAGGTCCTTCACACGGTCCACAACAAAGCCTCGCCTTCGCATATGTAACCGATGTCACCGTGATGCAAACCATTCTTTGTGGCCTCGATCGCTTATTTGACTTTTCAAGCTTCCATAGTTCACTAAATGCTAGA
>VDFB02346860.1:0-19944 GCA_007258455.2 Sequoia sempervirens | reverse complement strand
GATGGTACATTTCAACAAAAAAAAAAATCAAAACTGCATTGTTTCCTCGCAATTTTGACGAAGGCCACCGATGAATCACTGAAAAGGTTTGACGAAGTTGCTATAGCTACAATGAAAGATTCGTTGTAACTCCTTGCCCATTTCTTCAAAATGGTGAGAAAATTCTGGTGTTGTTTCGACGCTACTCCTTTCCCATTTCGTCGAAATGGCGACGAACTTCTAGTGTTGTTTCGATGCTACTCCTTGCCCATTTCATCGAAATGGCGACAAAATTTTGGTGTTGTTTCAACGCTACTCCTTGCCCATTTCATTGAAATGGTGATGAAATTTTGGTGATGTTTCGACGCTTCAAAAGAGCCATTGCAATTGCATTTTGGTTGTAATTCGTTAGTGGATACACAAAATTTTCGTCAATACTCCAATGAACATCTGAGTCATTTTATGATGCCGACAACCGATGAATCTGCACCATTATTTTGACATTTAATTCATTGTCAAAATTTTGATGAAAAAATAGTGACGACATTTTTTTCGTCAATTTGTCGATTTTCTGACAAATGTTTGTCAAACAACTAACGAATGTTCGTCAAAAAATGGAGTCAAATTCAATAGTGTAACTAGGATGTTTATACGATATTTTGGTATTTTTATTGCATCTTATGTTTTCTAGTCATACGGATGCTAGCATCCTAGAGAGATGCTAGCATGTCGCACTATCATCCCAGAACCGTGTTGTTGTCCTCAGACAGAGAGTTCTCCGAGGTGTAGTATTGACTCCAAAAACTAGCTCGCCTAGCCCCAACCTAAATTTTGGGTATGTAGAGTGACAAAAGTACTTCATAGTGCTCTTCACTCTCAATCCTCATTTTTTAGAGTGAGGTAAGTTAGGGCAACCCTCCACTCTCGGCTCTTTCTGACTTGGAGCCTTGACGTGGTTGGTCGCCCTCTCTTGTACATTTTTGGTGAACTCGACATGAACCATCATTGTAGTTGTGAGTGTTGTGGGGCATTTTTCCTTACAACCCAACTTGTGACCCCTAGTAGGCGTAGTTGGAAGGTTTTGTAAGCATTGGGGAATGAAGCCTTAGCTGGGTCACTATCCGATTGCAAACCTTTGGGGGGCTTTGTGAGAGTATCATTTAGTGTGTGTGATGGCCTCTTTCCTGCATCTACTTATCGCCTATGCACAGCCTGTGAGTAGTGGTCCAAGTATAACCTTCACCTCGTAGGTCCTATCGATGGGTTTTAACAAAGAATCGTCTCCTCTTTACATCCCTGCACGAATCAACGAAAATACTATAGTAGGTGTTCTTGTTGACCCAACGTGTCAGGTGAATATTATAACCGAGGAGATTATTGTAATTAACTTCCTATATAAAGATGGGTATGATGCACATGTAAGCACCATCCGCACGCATAATGAACTTTTTGTACTTACCCTTGGTAGCATTGTTTTATCAGACTTTGTTGGACCTAAGTATATAAACCTATTGTTTGACATAAACCTAGGGTTTGAACTCTTCAGAGTGAAGCGGAGTATTCCCTAATTAGTAGCTATGAAAGTAATTCCCTCAGTTGTGCATAAATATTTGAAGTTTTTTCATGAGAGTCCAGTGCATGTGATCCATGACACTGGCTATAAACCATTGGTTGTGCATGTAGCTATTCCTTAGATCACTTTTGGCCTAAACCCATTGGTCTGCTCCTACTTAGGAAGGACCTCTTATATCGGACATATGAAAAGTACAAGAAAGGGAACCTAACACCTAGAGTGAGATACCCTCCATCACCTTATGTTGTTTCACATAGGGTTTGTTTAAAAGCTGAAAGTGATACCACCATGGCATGTAGAAGGGAAGAAGAGAAACACTCTCAAGGTTCCTCTTCCTCCTCTTCTATTGTCTAGCTAGACACTTCATCTCCCTCTACTTTGGCGACAATAGATTTTGTTTCACGTTTGTAGGAGAATACTATGGTGTTCGCTTAGCAAAATCCCAAGCAGCTTCTTGTTCTACCCACGGAGCCTAGGACCATTTGGTATGGTAGAAGGAAGGATCCCCACATGGAATCCTCTATGTCTTGGCCTTCGTGGCCTACCACTGCTCCTGCTCCTAAAGCAATGAATGGGAAGAGGCTTGCTGCCAAGGCACTAGAGCCGACTCCCCTAGTTGTCTCTCAACCTCTTCCTCCTACTCTAATTCAGAAATCTGTCCCTCCACCATAAACAATTGTGATGGACACCCCTATGGCTGAGTAGGAGCCTTTTGTCCCTTCCCAGCTCCCGACCTCTAGCTCAAAGAGTCATAGAAACTGCCTTGCACGTGAGCACAAATGCCAGTGAAAGGCTCTAACGGCTGAGCAGGCCGCTTTGCAAAAAATTGAAGAGGAGTCGACCGTCCCTATTTTGGGGCCTCCTATTGTATCCTCCTCTCTCCTCCCCTCTACTTCCATGCAATCGAGTTAAGTCTTGCTTTTGGCTCCCATTGTGAGTGTGAGTGCACCTTACCCTAAAAAACTACAAGTATTTAACACTCCTTTAGTCGAGCCGCCCCTTTTGATGTCCCTTCTAGACATCCCGACATTCCCTAAACCCATGGACATGTCGAATACCTCGATGGTGTCCATCACAATTTTCTCCTCCTCTTTTGCGCCTCTCACCTCATTTGTGGGCAGTTCACATCCTTCAACGAAGCAGAAAGCAGAGGTTGGCCCTTCTAGTAATGGAGGGTGTAAGAGGAGCCCACCTTCTTCAAAAGTTGGTCCTACACTAGCTTTTTTTATCCTAGTGACGGAGAAAGTTCCATCTCTCCCTGAGTTTTTCACCACTCCCGAGTCACTCAGTGAGCCTAGAAATGAATCTCGGGTGTCATCCTCCCCATCCATTGAGGTACCACATGGCACTACCGTAAAATGCATGTTTAACTCTCTGGACGAGGTCTTAGGCTTATTAGCGATCTTCAAAAAATCATTGACCATAGCTCCACAAGAGCTGAGCAGAGAAGACCTTGCAGGGTCTTCTTCCTTAGCCCTTGTTGTGGGAGGGTCAGAAGCTCCTCCCCTTAATATTCCATCACTGTAGGCTTGTTTTCCTTCCCCTTATAATGATATAGATTGGGAAGCAGACAACCTTTTGGTCGATGAGTGTTAGGGGGAGACCTCTTTTTTACCTTTAGATTAGATTTGTGGGTAAGTGCACAAAGATGGTTCCCAAAAATAGGACTTTAGTGGCCACTTTTTTTCTAAAATCAGGAAATACTGACCTTGGACGTAAAATTGAGGATAGTTACACTCAAAATTTTGAGATGGAACCAAAAAAAGGATCGAAGTGCTTCGAGTTTACTTTCTAAACTATTAATTTATTTTGAAAATGGTTGAGATTAAGGGGTTTAAATGAGGGACGCATGCAAATTGGTGTTTTTTTTTTTTAGAAAAACATAACATAGCAACTGTTGTACAACCCTTGTATAGTGAAATTTTTTAGTATTTTTAAAATCACTACAGTTAGAAGTTAGCTAATAGTATGTAGTTGATGCATGATTTTTTATAATTTTAATGAATATTTGATTTTTACTAATTTTCGGCGGGATTCTAAAAAATAGAATTTTAGCCTCTCATAGCTTTCAATTCTGCCAAATTTGAAACTAATTGAATTTTTTAAAAAAATTGTAGAATGGAGTCTAGCTCTAAAAATGTACTCTATTTGAAATTTTGATGAACATTCAATTTATAACCAAAAAAAACCAAAAACTTCTTTTTACCAAACAAGAGACATACAAACAAAAGAAATTATGGATGAAAGGCTTAACATTGTCAAAAAAAGAAAAAAATTACATCGTTGGATAGCTAAGAGCTCAAACCTAACATTACACAGGTGTTGGATTTGTTCAACATTGAACCACGTGTAATCCTGATGGTGAGCATGAACCTGATTATGTGAAATATTGTAGAATTTACAAAAACACATCTCTAGTTATTGGGAATGCCCTCCAAGCCTTTGGGTTGGTATTCCAAGGAAAATACCAATCCCAAGGCTTCAGGATTCCCAAAGCAAGATATAACGCGAGCGTGTTATAACACGCTCGCATTATATCTCAATTTTGACATGGCTTTTGTGTTTTGTGAATGCATTAACAAAACGCGAGTGTGTGTTATAACATGCTCGCTTTTGGTCTATACTGTAAATTTTTCTCTTCTCTTTTCTTATCCTTGTCTTAAAGCACATGAAACAAACATTTAAGCAGCCAATTCTTACATGATTGCTTACTTCTTATACCTTGCTTCATGAATATAGTTTCTTTAGGATGTTTGAGTGCCTTTTGATCTCTTAGGAGCATAATGAAAATTCTAGTTGTTTTGAAGATCTCACAAATTTTAGACTTCAGTCAGTTTACTTATCTGTGAGGTCAAATTAAGTAATCAACGTTGTATTTTCTCTCTCTCTATCCTACTCTTATTTTATCCCCACCTTGGTGACCTCTCTCACTATTCTTATCCTTTTTATTTGACTTTCTCCCTTGATCTCAAGAACTCTTTATCTTTATGTCTCATCTCTATCTTGTTCCTCCTCAGTTCTCTCTCTTTGTCTTTGTCTCATTCTCTTATTTTCCTCTAATTCTCTTTACCTTCTCTTCTACTCTTACCTCCTCCATCACCCCTCACCACTCTCTATTTCTCTACCTCACCTCTCACACCTCCCTCTCTCCCCTCCATACTCTCTCTCCCTCTCCTCTTCCCTATCTACTCTCTATTTCTCTCTATCTCACCTCTCTCTCCCTCACTACATCTCCCTCCCTCTTGTTGGAAACACAAGGGTAGACAACTGAGTTGGGGGGTGAATCAGTTGTCTTAGAAATTTAAACTTATCAAGCTTATTAACCTTATTCTCATATTTGATAAATAACCATGAAAGCATAAACCATCAACACATGAAAAATACACATAACACAAAGTTTTTACTGCAAACTCAAGTAGGGGAAAAACATGATGGAGTTTAGCCCCACAAGACACCTCTAAAATTATAAAGAAGAATAAATGGGGAATGCACTTGCATTCAACCACACTACCTAGAGCTTCACCGCTTCAAATACAAAAATGCTTACTACCCAAAAAGAAGACACATTGTCTTACAGAACATTTTGACATATATCCATATGATTTCCTTGAATCGAAAAATAGCATCCGCTAATGTCTTATTACAGTTTCAAGTTAAGCACATGAACATTTCTTCACACTCTTCTTCTGCCTTTGAATGATTAGGAAATTATTCACGATATCACACACACACATGCCTTCAAATGGAATCAACAATCACTCATATATATCTGCAACAAGAAATTACACCACTACATGTTAGCCTCAACAAAATAATAAAATATATGCAAACTTTCGGCCCAAAACAATAAATAATTTTCAATGTGAATTGAACAATGTCAGCCACAATATAATGAAGACCCAAAAATCCTCAAACATGAAACACCTTAAAAAATTATTCCTCAAAGATCCACAACTCGTTACAACACCCTGTCTGCCAAGAACATGAAAAACATGAACACGCAAGAGAAAATATATAATCACAAGCACAACGATCAATGTGGATGTGCAACATAGATAGATCATGATCTATAAACATCCACAAACATCATGAGTTACTAGAGAAGCATCCACAACAACTAAACTTACTAAAATCACATCATCTTTATTCAGGAACACCAACTGAAGCAACAAAATGACTGTCAAAACACAACTGCTCATAACTCAATCAAATCTTCATGCGGATCTCTGAAACTTAATGTGGATAAACTAGATATACTTGAAAAAAAAACCTTTAATCCACAACCTCTGATCATCAACATACTAAGCTAACCAACAGGCTAAACTTCACTTCACCATAGACAACCTGCAACTTATTTCATTACAATTTTCTCAATATCCTTGACATATACAACCTTGAAGACATTAATGCCAATAGTCCTGACATCAATGAAAACCACATATAAGCAACATCCACCAATCTCACCCTTTGGCATTGATAGAAACACATGATGTGAAAAACATCGTCAACGCAACTATCTTTAGCACTTACTCCCCCTTAGGTTCTAACTCTTTTCTCCTCAACTCTTTCACACGACTCTTCTCCCCACATGACTCTTCTCCCTAGATAATTCACATTTTTTCACATGACTCTTCTCCCCCTTTGACATCAATGACAAAGATCTGTTTTCTCCACACAAGCTCTGAACCACATATCTGAACATATGACTACTCGCCTTGAGTAGCAGCCACCACAACATCAATCCGGATGAAGATATGACTATGAAATGCACAGATTGATGCAATTCAATGCATCTTAGTTCTAATTAGGAGGGGTAATCACCCCTAGCTTCCCTCTAAGATACTCAAAAGTATCCTTAGGCAATGGTTTGGTAAAGATATCTGCAATTTGTTCCTTAGTGGGCACATACTCCAATCTGACTTTGTTTTGACTCACCTTCTCTCTCAAAAAGTGAAACTTAATAGATATATGCTTGGTCTTTGAATGCAACATCAGATTCTTATAAATGTTAATTGCACTTGAATTATCATAGAATATAGCAATAGGTTCATCATACACAACTCTGATATCTTTCAACATCTGCTTCATCCATAATACTTGAGTACAATTATTAGCAGCAACAATGTATTATGCCTCTGTAGTAGCTAAAGGAATGGCATTCTACTTCTTACTTAACCATGAAATCAAATTCTTTCCCAAGAAAAATGCACCACCACTAGTACTCTTTTTGTCATTCACATCACCTACCCGATCAACATCAGTAAAAGCACTCAAAGTAAGATCATCATCTTTAGGATACCACAACCCAAAATCAACTGTCCCATTCAACTATATGAAAATCCTCTTCACAACAAACACATGAGATTCCTTAGGATCAACTTGAAATCTTGCAACAATGCATACAACATTCATGATATTAGGTCTAGTTTGAGTCAAATAGAGCAATCCACCAATCATCGATTTGTATCTAGCTTGATTTGCTTTCAGAGAATCATCATCTTGTGTCAACTTGCATCTGGTCACCCTAGGTGTACCAAAGCTTTGAATCTTCCATACCAAACTTCTTTAGCAATTCTTTCACATACTTGGACTGAGATATAAAGATCCCTTTATCTAGCTAAGTAATTTGCAATCCCAAAAAGAATTTCATCCCACCAATCATAGACATCTCAAACTCATTATGCATCTCATTAGAAAACTTCATGCACAAACTATCATCTCCTCCAAAAATGATATCATCAACAAAGACTTAAACAATCAAATCTTTATCATCATCAATCTTTCAGAAATACAGATTACTATCAGCAGTACCTTTATTAAATCCAAGATTCAACAAATACTTGTCCAGTCAAGCATACCATACTATTGGGGCTTGCTTAATTCTGTACAATGCTTTCTTCAACTGGAAAACCATATCTCCCTGATTAATCAATTGAAATCCATCAGGTTGCTCAACATACACTTCTTCTTCCAATTCGCCATTTAGAAATGATGATTTGACATCCATCTGATATACCTTGCAGTTTTTGTAAGCAGCATAAGCAAGAAATAGTCTCACAACTTCAATCCTAGCAACAAGAGCAAAAGTTTCTTCAAATTCAATTCCTTCATCTGAGAATATCCTTTGCACATAAGTCTTGCTTTGTTTCTAACAACTTCACCTTGCCCATTCAACTTATTTCTAAAGACCCATTTAGTACCAATTACATTTTTGTCTTTAGGTCAAGGAACAAGAATCCATGTATTATTCTTCTCAATTTTTTGTAGTTCTTCTTTCATTACTTCCACCCAATGTTCATCTTTACATGCTTCATTGACACTATTAGGCTCAGTCTTTGAAATCAAACAGTATTCTTCTGCAATTTTCTCCTAGTTTGAACACCTTTGTTCTTATCACCTATAATAGATAATATTCTAAATGATTTAGTCTTTCATACCTTGGATTCTTATGATGTTCTTGAACTTATGGCTCTTGTGATCTCTCTTTTGCACTTTCACTAGTTCCTTCCTCTTGATTTTCTTGATTCATTGAAATGATCTGAGCTTGATTTTGAGTCTGAACTTTCTTTCCTATGACTGAACTATTATTCTGATCATCTAAATCATATTCATAGGTTCTAGATGGTCTATCTATGTCTTCATCAACCTTGACATTAGCACTTTCAACTACTTTCCTCAATCTCTTGTTGTAGCATCGGTAGGCCTTACTCTTAGTAGAATAACCAAGAAAGATTCCTTCATCACTTCTAGCATCAAAATTTCCTATATCTTCATCTCTTTTGATATAGCATTTGCTCCCAAATATTTTGAAATATCCAACAGTAAGATTATGATGAGACCATAGCTCAAAAGGGGTCTTACTAGTATCACCTTTGACTTGTACCCGATTGAGGGTGTAAATAGTAGTACTCAACTTCTCTCCAATAGATATGCAAAACATTTCCTTCTAGCATCATAGTCCTAGCAACATCTTGAATTGTCTTGTTCTTCCTTTCCACAACTCCATTTTGCTAAGGGGTCTGTGGAGCAGATAATTGTCTCTTTATCCCATGCTCTTCACAAAAAGAATTAAACTCATGGGAAGTGAGTTCACCACCTCTATCTGATCTCAAACATTTAATCTTCGAACCTAACTCTATCTCAACCATAGCCTTAAAAATCTTGAATTTCTCTAGAGCTTCATGTTTTTCCCTTAATAAAGTAACCCACATCAATCTAGAGTAATCATCAATAAGTAACATGAAGTACCTATCTCCTTGTAAATTTCTGACTCTAGAAGGACTACACAAATCAATATGAACAAGCTCCAATACTTTATTTGAACAATGTCGTTTGCTCATAAATGAAATTCTAGTTTGCTTCCCTAACTAACATTAGTTGCATATAGTATTAGTAGGCTTTACCAACTTAGGAAGATCTCTCACTGCCTAAGTAGAACTTATCTTGATAATATTGTCAAAGTTTACATGACACATTCTCCTATGCCACAACCAACTTTCATCAACTTGAGCAATCAAACAAATTTTACCAGTAGCATTCAGGTGAAAGATGTTACATTTTGTTTTTGTACCTGAAGTAATCACATTTCCAAAATTCCCCAATATTCTACACTTTCCATTCTTCAATTGAAGATTGTATCCCTTGTCAACCATTTATCCAACACTTAAGAGATTGTGCTTCAAACCTTCCACATATAGAACATCATCATTATTATTCTTACCATTAAGAGAAATGGATCCTCTACCACAGATTACACCAACTTTGTCATCACCAAATCTTACAACACCACCATTATACTTTTCCAAGCTCACAAATTTTCTTTTATCATCTGTCATGTGATGAGAGCATCCATTGTCAATTACCCATTCATCTTTTTCTTCAACTCTGGCCGCTAGAGCTTTCTCCACATTTGAGCAACTAGCAGATTCAGTAGGTACAAGATCATTTTCCTTGATAGCAATAAATACCCATTCATCTTCACTTACATTCCCTTTATCAGATTCATCATCTGTCACACCTTCATCAACAACATAATAACACTTTCTTTGGAATCTTGGCTTATTAGGTCTTGGCTTAGGAACTCTTTACAGACACCTTGATGCAAAATGACCTATCTTATTGCAAGAAAAACATTTAATAGGTAATTTCCCTTTATACTTACCTTCTCCTTTGGCTTCCCTTTTGAAAATAAGTGCTTCAAGCTCATCCAGTTCTCTATCTTCTTCAATCTTTCTCATTTCCTGCTCATACTTGAATACCTTTCTAGAAGAACTTTCTCCTGGATCATATCTCTGCTTGTCTTTTCCGAAGGTAGTAGCATTGAATGAAAATTCTATCTTAGGAAGAGCATCACCAAATTCACTCAACTGAAAAGTTATAGGCTTACCAATCAACATGTCTCTGGTTACATTTGTCACAGTTTGGATCTCCTCAATAGTAGTAGCTTTGGCTTTGTATGTAGCAGGAAAGGATCTGAGCACTTTCACAACAATTTCTGATTCATCCAATGTTCCACCAGCACATTTGATACTACACACAAGCTCATTCACTCTCTGAATGAAATAAGTAATGTTCTCATCATCACCCATTCTCAACATTTCATATTTCCCTTTTAGGCTTTGTAGCTTACCAACCTTCACATGTGCATCACCTTCGTACAAAGTTTCCAACTTTTTCTAGATCTCATAAGTAGTCTTCAAATCCATAAAAAATTTCATCTCGGAATCAGTCAGAGCACTTAACAATGCTTCCTTAGCCCTGATATTGTACTTGGCATCCTTAATCTCAATAGCAGTAGAAGGACCATTTTGTGTGATAACATACCTATTCCTTGTCATATTCCAGAAGGGTTCACCAATGCATCTCAGATGAAACTCCATTCGAGCCTTCCACATAGAATAATTTGTTCCATCAAATCTTGGACTATATGTTGTGCAGTTTTTGCACACACGCCCCACTTGGAGTAGGGACCCTCTCTTTTAGTGTCATTGACCTTTGGTTCTATTGCACTTATCATCTTAGGGTCTTGACATGTTAGTCTTGCCGGCTTTGATCTTGTCTTGAGGTTTGAATTGATGGAAAATGAGTTTTTGGCTAAGTCCGGGTTTTCACCTGGATCCAGGATTCTCCAGCTCTGGCGGATTTTCCCGGGCCCTGGTTCCTTGTCCGTTTCTGGCAGGATTCTCCGATTCCGGGTTTCTGCCTGACTTCGGGATTTTTCGGTCCTATCGGATTTTCCCGGATTCTGCCAAAATCCCGATCTTCCTGATTTCCCCGGTTTCTGCATTTCCGCGGAATCTGTGTTTCCGCGCATTCTGGGATTTTCCGAAATTCTGCTTGGGGCTCGGGTTTCCGACTTGTCAGAAATGTCTTGTCGCGCATTAATGGTTGAGGTACCTTTGCTCAGACAGGTATAAGGTCGAACTTAGGGCATTTTCAATTTCATTCTGACTTCATTGCTGCCTTGTTGATTGCTCTGGCGATTGAGTTTTTTCTATTTGAAGCCTTGAGAATTGATTCTGGTTTGTTTGCGCGAGGATTGCTTGAGTGTTGGTGCTAGTATTTCTATTGCTTGGACGTGTTTGCCGCGTGGTCGATTTTCTGAGCTCGAATTCCGTTCGCTTTGATCCATGGTATGTATTCATTGCCCTTCCGTTTGCTTATGAGGTAATTAGGGGTTTTTCGCACTGAGTATTGTTAGGTTTGGGTCGGCCCTTGATTTGATTTTGATTTCGCATTTATAGAGTCGGGGTCTGATCCGTTTTATTATGGAACCCTATTTTCCGTGCCTTGTGAACTCCATCTTTAATGCATTGCTTTGAGCGATTTTGTCCCTATATCATGTTGGCTTCCCCCGTCTTATTCAGACTAGAGGGCTTTAGGTAAATCCCTAACCGATATTTTAAAACCTTAAAGCTTGTTCTGGTTTTAATGGCGGGTGGTTTGGTCATTCGGATTAGGGCATCATTATTTTGATATGGGGATTCATCCTTTGCGTGCTTTCGAGGGGTCTAAATCCTTTGCGCCCTGAGTCTTGTTGCTTATCGTCGGTTTTGAGATCATTCGAGCTCAGGAGGAGTAGATCCCGTGGTCGTTTGACTTCTGGTTCGCATCTTATCGTTTTTCGGGTTTCCGAGGTCGTCGCGGAATTTCCTCGCTCCCGGATTTTCCCGGTTTGGGTTTATTCCGCGGGCTGGGGTTATTTTCGGTGCATTTTGAACTGTCCACGAAAATCCGTTCCATCCGGATTTCTTCGGATTCCCTGTCTGGTTGTGTTCTTTGTGATATTTCGATGATAGGATTAATGGAACGATTGTCTAGTGTTTATTTCTTGTTGCTAATGAGTGAATTTAACGATTATCCTTTGATTTTCCATCTGCACTAATGATCTATATGATTAACGATGCTTTGGCAGCAGGAATTCGTCTGGGTCGGATTTCTCCGAAATTCCGCCCCGATGGTATTTTCCCGGATTGCGGATTTTTCCCGGACTATCTGATTTCTCCGGATCTCGATGGATTAGTAGTTAGCAATGGATTTTGATGGATTTACATGATTTGTGCTAACCCTTTGAACTAGAATATGAATAATAATTGGATTCTAATGACGATTTTTGGATGTGTAGGCCGAACCAAGCAAAGCTGTTGCCAGGAAGTCCAAAGGTGGTGCAGGAGTATCTTCAATCTTTGAGACAGAGCGGTTGAGACTAGACATGAAGAATCAGCTCCCGGAAAGCAAGGTGTCCTCCGTGTGGGCCGAGGTATCTGACACGAATGTTGGTGCCTGGCGCTATGAGGAGTTCAAACAGAGGACGGCTGAGAAGGATCAGTCAGCTTTGAGACAAGGAATGATGAACTCTGGATTAGTGCATGTGGCAGGGTTCCCTCCGGCGGTCCAGTGCTATGAGTTGATTTTGGAATGTGCAAGACAGTATGCCTTTGATACCCAGATGGTGGTCAGCACTGAGGGATGAGTCTTGGCAAACTTCAGTCCGGCCTCCATTACACGAACTTTCAGCATGCCTGATCTTCCTTCGGTCTGTGCATTGAACATTGACACTGCCAGGACCTATTACGAGAATGAGCCAGTCAAGGCTCAACAGATCATCAATTCATGGCTGGAGAAGCCAAAATCTCACCACTCCAAGTTGCCCAAACAGCTGCACAGGGTGAAATTCAGGTCGGATGTGTATGATGCCATCACACTGTTGAGCAGGGTGGCTGGACTGAGAACTGTAGGGGTATTGGAGAATTGGATGGTCCATGTGATCACCAAGATGAGCCAGGGGACAAACTATCACTGGGCAGGACTCATTAGTGCAGAGATTGACAAACAACTGAGAAATGTCCTGGAAGCAAAGAAGTTCAATATGTCTTCTTACATTATGTATGTGCTGGCCATTTCCTATCCCTACAAAGGTTTGACTCCGAGTGGAACCATTGGGCAGAACATAATCTATGAGGTTTATCCGGAGCTGCATTTGGGACATAAGGATTACAGGAGGACAAATGATGCATTCACAATGCACATTACCCGGACACTTCAAAATGCAGAACATATCAGATTATCCGATGGAGCTAGGGGACTAATCAAGAACTACGGAGCATGGTTTATCTAGTTCCCTACATTCACCTACCTCCGGATTGATGGATGTCTAGTTGCCCCTTATAGGTTACCTCAGTATCCCACTGACCACATCGTGCTACTGGAGGTTGTAAGGCAGATTTGTGAGTTTGATGCAGTTGTGAAGAGAGAAAAACATAAGACAGGATTCAGAGGAGACTTCCCTCTTGGGATTGGTGTGGGAGAAGTGTGCCCATCTATTCAATCAGCTCACACTGCAGGTGAGGAGTTGGCGGCTTATGGATTCTCTTTCCATTCGAAGAGAATGAACTTTGACATAACAGGAGAGGCCCAAAAGAAGGCTACCCGGGAGTATAGGCATAAAGAGGACTTAGAAGACTACTGGGTCAATATCAAGGATGACCTCGATGCAAGGAAGAAAAGGTATTCTAGGCTGCCTGTGGAGGCCATTAGACAATACAATGTCAAGCTGATTCCGGATCAGCTTGATGATGATGGAAAATTGGTTCAGGACCATGTTTACGAGCCCATAAAGGACAGGTCAGTTGCAGACATTGATTGGAGTGAACCCGAAGTGACAGAGTTGGAGGACCTGATGGCTCCTGTGTTGAGGTTTACCTTTTCTTGGGTTAAGCATAAAGTCTGGGAGTTAGAGAATGCCAATGTGCCCTGCACCTTTGAACTGATGGGGAATCTTAACCCCATGTCAACTTCTGAAGAATCCGGGGAGGAGGACCCCAAAGGGAAATCAGCTAAAACCTCACCCTTCAAGATTAAAGTCAGAGGTCCTAAGGGGGCTGAGCCTGTAACGAAGAGGAACCCAATTGGCAAGCGCAGGTGGAAGACCCTGACAATTAGCAATTCCTTGGATGAGGAAGAAACAGAGAAGGCTGAAGAGGAGGATGCTCCTCCACCGCCCAAGAAGACAAGAACTACAAGGACAGCCAAGAAGAAGGACCAGACCGCTTCGGAGGATGAACATCCAATTGTAGATGTAGAGAGCTCCGGAGGGGAGAAAACCAAAGTATATACCAGAAAATCAAGAACTCCTTCTCCCAAGGATGCTGCATAGCCGAGGGACTCTCCTCCAACACAACCAGTTGAGGAGCAGGATAAGCCTGTTTCTCCTCTGCCAAGTGCACCAGAACTGGAGAATTCGGATGAGCAAGGAATTAGCGGGGAGGCCGAGCAGTTCAAGGAGGGGACACTATACAGTGAAGTGGCCGAGCTTGAGGTAGAAACTGAGGAAAGACACACTTCTCCACTGGTACAATGTGAGGATTCTACAGAGAGTGATAAAGGCCACAGATCACCTGAGCCAGAGGAAAGCATCCCCGCTAGGACTCCATCGCCGGTGCTTCCAGAATTAGGACTTAAGGGGGTCGACCAGGCCAAGCAGAGTCCGGAGAAAGAAGATGACAAAGTAACAACTGAGGAGGAGGTTGAGGTAACAACTGCAGAAGAGGAAAAAGTGACAGAAGGACCGGAAGAAACCAGGACAGAGGAAATCCGGACTACCCCTGTAGCCCCAGACTGGTTGGAAAAGGAGCTAGCCAGGAAGAAACAGGTGATTGTTGAGGACACTCCATTAGATTGGGATGAAATGCTGTCCCAGATCAGCAAAGGAAGGAAGAAGAGGGTCACCAAGGTGATTTCTCGGGTGGAAAGAGATGAAGCTCACAACAGGGTAGTTCACGTCGCCACCCCTGCAGCGGATAAGACAAGAGATGATGTTACGGGCCAGGACTACAATGTTCAAACTATTAATCTCGGCCCGGCCTCCCTAGAGCAAGACATTGAGGAGTTTGAAGGGTCGAGTGCCATAATTGTTGACAGGCTGAAGAAGGAGACCCAATCCAAACGGGAGCTGAAGAAAGAAAATGAGAGATTGAGGAAATGTTTAGAAGAGGTAATAAGGCCTCTACAGTCTCTCCATCCCTCCTCTTCTACTACTCCAGGTTTTCTGCCTAAATCTCCGGAATTGAAAAGATGAAGGCCTCTGCCCAAGCTACCACCGACTGGTTGATGGATGTCCAGATGAAAGGAGATGAGGCTATTAAGGCGATCTTGTTTGTGGGAAAGGATGCAGTCCGGGCAAAAGAACTGTTGGAGTACATCTTGTCTCAGGATAAGGGTGACATAGATCTCCTGTTGCAGAAGTCGAGGATTATCCTGGGGCATGGAAAGGAGCGGTTAGTTAAGGATGGGATCCTTCCTTCCTCTAGGCTGGATGAACCCTGGGAGTGGTTCGAGGCATTGCAGATCAAATAGAGGACATTAAAGAAGATACAAAAGCGAAGGAAGTCAGTTGATGGCGACCTTATAGCAGTTTATGACAGATGCATTGCCTTCTTTGAGGTGATGACAGGGAGGAAGAATATAGCTCCCAAATATTTGAGCTTAGATCAACTGAAGGAGTGGTGGCATGAAATTTATGCCCCAGATTCTGATGGAGCTGTCACCGGCCACTTACTTGATGATGCAGCTACATACTTGGCGGTGATAGACAGGTACATGGCCAATAGGGAAGACTGGAATAAAATTGTCGAACGGTCCAAGGAAGAGATAGATTCAATTAAATGCCAACTCAGGGTCTTACCATCGCCACCTATTGCTGAGTTGGATAGAATATTCTCGAGTGTCCAAGGGACGTCAGTGCAGGAGAAGGGCAAAGGGAGTGGTAGTTAATGCTCATTTTGAGATTTGTGCTTCCCTATTATCATAGGGCATGCATTGGACCAGACTTCCTTGGGGACTGTGTCAGAGCCGACTTGGATGATGGCATTAAATGTGTGCCTTAGTTCGTTTCCTTGGCCGACTTGTTTTGGCAGTTTTTATTATTTTGTAAAAATGTTTGGCTGGGCCGACATGTTTTGGGGGGAATTTGCTATAAATTGGCATTCTTGCCTTATTGTAAGGGTTAGACATTGATTATAGACATAGCAAGATAGTAATAGAGATTAGCAAAAGAGCTATAGTTAAGAGTATTTGAAGTTCTTTGGAAACAAACATTATATATCCGACGGTTGAATTATTTGCGACATTTGGTGATTAATACAATTTAGAGGGCATTATGAACCGTTGGGCTGCTTTGTGTTATTTCATCTTGCATGGTTGCTTATTGTTCCATCTTTTTAAATTGCTTGATATTTAAGAGTTTAATATTGAAATAGATTAGTTCGAGTTGGATAAATGATTTTATGATTTCATATTTGGAATGTTTGTAGCTATCTGCGGTCTATGCTCCTAGTAACTATCGATTGTAGTAGTAGAACGGTGAGAGTCAGCACGGACCATATATATTTGATGTGCTTAAGTTCGATTGTAGATGCAAGTCTATAATTTGAAAATTTAAATACCTCAGAAGATTGCACCGTTCTTGTAAGATTGCATTGTGGGTCGATTAGGGACTGGTTATTTGAGATAGGTCCATTCCAAATATCTATTGTTTACATTATTCATTCTAGGAGTAGTTTAGATCTTATCACCTCTTTGCATCCCTATCTTTTGCTATTTCTTTATTATTTGGTTAGATTTAGGATTTAAGATCATCATATTGTCAAATCTGATAAATTGAAAGGATACAATTTGCTTGTAGTAAGGTCCGACTGTGATTACCAGCATTTCACATTTTATCTGAGTTGTTTTATGCATTGTTATGACCTAACACCCGAGAGACCTTGGGGTGATTTTCAGTAATTTATTGTTGAAGATTACCTTTCAAGAGAGATAGGATATTGTGTGCAATGCGAGGTTGTTGCCGTCGAAAACACCATCAATAGATGGTGCTAGAAGGATGGCACAGATGATGAGGCTAGTTGGCTTTTTAGGCACCATCTCTCAGAGAGATATAGGAGGATCTACCTACGAGGAGGAAGATTTGGGAGATAAGAGTTCCACCGGTCAAGGAAGGACTTGCCCGAGAAGGGGGAGAGCCATGATGCTATCCCTTCACCCGGTATCATCCATCTTCACACATCACGAGGGTGGGCTATACCACCCATTGATAAAATGGTTCACATCCAACAACCTGACTGTCGGCAATCAACCACCACCGCCACCCCCACTTTTACCAATGGCTTTCCTTGCCAACAATCCACCGCCCCTATTCTTCCAAGCCTACAATGTTATGCCCAAAAACCCTGAGCACTTCTGTTCAAAATTCCATGCTAATGACCCGAACAGGACTGCAGAAGAGCACCTAAGGATTTTCCAAACCTGTCTCAAGGACAGGGGGATAGTTCATGAGGATGTTGCTTGCAGGTTGTTTCCCTATTCACTAGGAGAGGAGGCCTTTTACTGGTATAACCATCTTCCTGCTGGTTCAATTCTTAATTGGAACGACCTTGAGACTGCCTTTTTACAAAAATTCCGAATACCCATTAGTGCCAATGAGTTATACCTACAATTCATCAAAGTCAAGAGAGAGGTTAATGAGCCGATAGCCAGTTTCAATAATAGGTTCCACCGGGCATTCACCAGGTTGCAAGACCCATATGTTTTGGATGATGATACGGCCCTGGGAGTCTATTATGAAGCTCTAGATAGCTTGACAGCAACCTTCCTGAAGTGGAGACCTAATCCTCCAGACACACTAACTAATGCTTATACAGAGGCTGTCAAGCTCAGCACAGATCTGAGGCAACACTTCACTGGGCCATTACCTTCTCTGGGACCAGTTGCACATCCTAACCAGATTCAGGCAGTAAATCAGGCCCTCACCAATCATACCCCAATTATGAACCCAGTTCCCCAATTACCTATGGTACCACACCCTGGTCATCCCATGAACTAGATCTTCCCTATGACAAACTTCCCTCAACAACAAGTTAACCAACCCATGTATCAGCCACAGCAGAATAGCTTCCCTGCTTATCTGCAGAATTCTGAGGTGTTGCATCAGTCCTTGGGATCCACCACAATGCCTGTCCCTCCTCAGAATAACCCGAACCAGATCCCTTACCGAGATCCCAATAGGGATAGGATTGATGAAATGGCTGAGCAAATAAAGAAGTTAAATCTGGAGGTGACTTACTTAAGAAATCAGAACAGTCAACTGCAAGCTGCCCAGAAGGGAATGCAATCTAATCAGAACAGAGAGTTTTCACAAGGACAAAATTTTGACAAGGGACAGCGTAATGACAGAGGGTTCTACAATGACAGGGGATATAACCAGGATAGGGGTTACAACAATGACAGAGGTTTCAATAATGAAAGGAGGCATAATTTTGATAGAGGCCAAGGAAGTGGATCAGGATTTGATAAAAGGCCGCCACAAGGACAGAATAGAACTTGGAATACAGGGCCCAATAATGGAGGAGTCCCTACCCCATTGGATCAGCCTGCTAATCAAATTGTTAATCAGTCTGCAAACCAACCGGTCAGCCAGGATAAACCTCCTAACGGTGTATATTTGGCAGAAGCAGCCCTATTAGGATGGTGCAGACTCCATAAGACAAGCCAGCATTCGGAGTTGGAATGTCCAGAGTTCCAAACTGCTGCTTCTATTTTTCAGTATGAGGTAGAGAACAATGTGAATGGACAGGAGATTGTTCCCTCTAACTCCTATGATTCTCCTGTGCTGGTATTGAATCATGCTCCTTTTCCGGCCAGCAAGGAAAATGTACCAGAAGAACCCGATTCCCAGGAAGATGAAACAGACCAGATTTGCAATGGGGATGAGGTAGCTCGGTTGTTTAATGAAGATACAGTGAATGATAATGGCCCTCTCGATCAGGAGGAGGCTTATATTGAAGAAGTTCAGATGTTTCAGAGACAGGGATTGAGGGATATGCCCCATAGACGCCCACAGCCTGGAGGACCGTTCACCACATCCATTCCTCCCAACAACTTCAGTACCTCTTCAGATCCTAATGCTAGCAACAATCCGTCTTATCCACATGTTTCCAAGCAGTATCTTTCGAAGGACAGACAGTCTCAAATGAAGCCACAAAAGGAAAAGATTGTTCAGGCTGGTAAGGATAAGGTGGAGGAATCACCTAAGGAAGTCTCTACTGATATGAGTGAGGAGCAGATGGCTTCATACGTTGCAGAGGAATTCAAGAAACTAAAGGTAAACCTTTCTGCATTCAAGTTATTAAGATTTCCTGCAATTAGGAAGGCTGTCTTAGGTACCTATGATGCAAATTCAAAGTTATTAGATAAGTCTTCTAGTGAATATGTCGGCCAACCTTCCATTTTTCAGTCTATAAACACACAAAACCAGACACAGAATCGGACCAACCCGCCCCCTGGAGATAAGGGAAAAGAAAAGGATAGGACTCAAGTGGCCCAGGTGGATACTCAGCCCACCTTGTTTCAAGGAAAGACAGAAACTCCACCCTTTCTGATCTCAGTCTGAATCTTTGGTAAGAACCTTCACAATTGCTTGTTAGATTCTGGTGCGTCCACCAACGTGATGCCTCTAGGAGTTTGTAGGGCTCTAGGAATTACACCTGCTGATTCCCAGAAGAAGGTCACTCAGTTGGACAGAACTGAAGTGAGTGTGGTAGGAGAACTTAATATGATCCAGATGCAGATAGCCTCTGATCCAAGAATCCAGCAGGTTATTAACATTCAGGTGGCTGATATTTCTGATGCATACGGTTTGATCCTAGGACGAGAGTTCACCAAGGCTCTGAATGGATATGTGTCCACTGATCACTCTCACATGTGGCTTCCATGGAAGGGAGTGCCTAATCAAATTAGAATCGAGAGGGAGCCTAGAATGAAGTATACTATAACGAAATATCAAAAGACTTCAGCAGAGGTCCTTATATCAGAAGCTAGAATGGGGAACTACCTGCTAT
>VDFB02346859.1:0-23607 GCA_007258455.2 Sequoia sempervirens | reverse complement strand
AAACCCTTTTCATTTCATCAATTTTGGGTAACAAAAATTTTTCAGCCACATACCCTACACATACCCATCATATCACCACTTTTTGGCCCATCATGATCTTGCACATACCCATCACATTCTCTCCATAGGCAGGATCTATTAGTATCCCATTAGTGGGATTTTCATAGATACGTCCGGCTATGTAGAACGGACCATCGGGAAAATGTTTAATTATATCCTTAGAAGAGAAAGCAATGTCAAGAGGACTCTTAAGTCAGCCCTTATGAGGGATGACATCTATCACCCCTATCATTTCATCCATAGGATTGACATTGATAGCATTGTTTAGAACATAAGCATTATTTTCATCATCTATATCAACATTCAACACATCATTCTTTGTAGTTTTGTTGGCTTTGAAAAATGAAACATTGTGTTTGGGTATTGGATTTGTGAAAATCTACAAGTTTTGGTTCAGAGGGGCAACAAACTTATTTCCTTGATTGCTAACACCTCCAGTGGATAGACGGCCAAAATCAATGAGGTCTTGTACAAGATGTTTAAGACACTTGCAATGTTCTATGTCATGTCCATTTTTTCGATGATAGTGGCAATAAGCATTTGACTTTAAGCTCAAGAGTAAAAGCTTATTAGGGTAAGGTTTTTTGACATGTGGCAAGGTAATCAGTTGTTGTTGCAAAAGTTGGGACATTGTGTTATGAAGGGTATTGAGTAAGGGAGTGAATTTCCTTTTCGGGTCGCCATAACTAAAGGGCACTAAAGTTTTGATAGCAACTACTTGGTTGTTGAAATTTTGAATTGGTTGTTGAGAGAGGTTGAATTGAAGGAACCCTTTTTTTTTTTTTAAAGGTTGGGATTTTTTTTGGTTTGCGGGTTCGGATCTTTCAAGTCAGGTAGAAGTGGACTTTATATTTTGACTACTAACTGAATTTTGGTAATCACGAAGGGCAGTGCATAGGTGCATGAAGGATGGGAATTTCATCATTGTAAACTTGACTTGGATCTTAATTTTCAAGTTTTCTATAAACATCTTTTGAAGGTGTGGGTCGGGGACCTTGACATCGATTTGGGAATAAAGCAATTGATAGCATGAGATAAAATCATTTATCTTTTCGTATTCTTTTTTCTTACATCTCATCAAGTCGGCAAAGGTCATTGTAGGATTCATATGCACTTGGAAATGGCTTACAAATGAATCAACAAGTTCATTGAATGAACAAATTGAATTGTTCAGTAAGGAAGAAAACCATTCCAAGGCAGTATCTTTCAAGGATCTAGGAAATTTTTTTGCCAATAGTTTATCGTCAAGGACAAAGTCACTACATAAGGTGGTGTAGGCATTAACATGGTTAGAAGGATCTCCCTTCCCTCCATACTTCTCAAATCTAGGCACCTCTATACCTTGCGGCATCAGTGTTCGTAATATCTCCAAGGACAATGGACTACTTTTGACATAATATGTGGGTGGACCATTTTGATTTTGGTTGATGGTGGAAATTTTCTTTTGAAGGGATGAAACAGTTTGGAAAAGTTGTGTTATGAGAGGGTCATTGCTTGTGCTATGGAATGGAATTGAAGGTGATGGAGTGTATGTGATTGTAGGACAAGTGAATGGAATACTTATAGATGGTAAGGTAGAAGATATTACTTGTGATGACACATAGGAACTAGGGATGCTAGCAGGAATACCCAGGGAAGGAATCACATTACTAACTTGTTGCATTGTTGTTGTGACTTGAAGAGTAGTGTAGGTGGGGATTGAGGCTATTGTTGTGGGAGGAGGAATTTGAGTTCCTCCTTGAATCGTAACATTGTTTGTTGGAAAAGGGAAACTAGTGGTTGAGGGAAGATGCTTGCCAAATATTTTCATTACTTTTTTCATGAGGTCAAGGCCATTGTACCTATCAAGCATGTGGTGGATGTTTTCTATTGTAGGAATTGTAGTAGTAGAAATGTTTTCAAGGCTTATGTCATCTTGTAAATTTGCTAGGTCTTCATGAATGTGCATTATGTTTTCTTGTGGGATACTATCATTCCTTGTTTGATCTTGCATACAACCTAAAGGCAAAGAGTTGCTAACATTATTATCCATGCCTAGTGTACTAGTGTCAATACTAGGAGTGGAAGCTCTAGATAACCCAAGATCCACAATGATTGTGTTATCACGAGATGACATGAGTCTCGAACTTCTTCTCACTAAGGTACTAGCAATAGGACACTAAACACTCATGAAAAGGATACTAAATGCGAGGTGAATGCAAATGCAATGTAAGATAACAAGAATGAGCTTAAAACTAAAAAATTCTAGTGTAGACACGGAAAATATACTGATTGATATCACACATCCAATCTTGATCTACTAACATTGGTTCATACTAAATCATCCCCTTTTCTAAAAATTTAATCGAATAACTTTTATTTGATTAAATTCATCACATTTCATCTCTTAATTAAATAAATCAATTTTATCTTGTTAAGTTACATTCTCGCACTAAATAAACTTTTATTTTACTTAATTCCTAAATTCTGCTCTTTAATTAAATAATTCATTTTATTAATTAAATTTATAGTTTCGGTAAAATATGAACAAGAAAGTGTTTGTGGTAAAATAAATTCATTAATCAAGATGAAATCAATTGAACCCCACACATGTGCTTGTGTATCTTTTTTCTTATGGCCTTTGAGCAAAACATTGATATTTTGGCTTGAAGGGAAAAAGCATGTTCTTTCAAAACCTTGGCCTTGTAAACAAGTCCTTCGTAGGTTCATTTAGGATCAAAATCAAACACTTCATCCATTTCAAACATTTATCATCCCATCCCACAAGAAACTTTAGAGCTTTGGAAACATCATTATCTAGACTTGGGTACATCTTTAAACCAAATCAAAATCACCTTGTTTAATTAGGAGTATGGGAATGCATCATTTCTCATACCTCTAGTTAAATCAGCACACCTTTGAAAAAGTTTATCATAAAGATCACATCCAACATATTAGGGTGTACAAGTTCATTATCCAATCGAACCAATCATAAATCACCATTCAAATCACCTAATCTCCTCTTAAATTGATCAAAACTTGATTAGTTTAATCTAATTGCATGTCACATCCTCTAGCTTTTCCCACTTGCACAATAAATCAATTTATTTGATTTATTAAATCTCTATTTACTTTCAAAAAGGCATCCAAGTGGGAATATTCTTCAAATTTGAAATCTGCCCCCAAATAGGCATGTACATCCAACAAAGTATTTAAAATCTCTTACATGTCCTTGTGCATTGAGCCAAGTGGCATTTAACTCCTCTTTTATCCCCCCTAAACATGTCACTTCTTTAAAATTCAAATTTCAAACTTGCACATTGATCAAAATGTGCTCAACCTTCATCCTCTCACATGTTGACAAGTGGCATCATGTCATTGGCTTATCTTTTATCCCACATTCATCCTATCTTTCAATATTCAACTCTTTCTTTCTATAAATAGAGAGCTCATCCTTCATTTCTATCATCCACAATTTGAGCAAAGTTATTATACTTCAATTTCATCTTAGAGCTTTAGCATTTGCATCAAATCTATCAATTGTAGCTAGGTTATTGCAGGTTTTCTCCATGGAAGGCATTTGAAGCAATCACCAAGTGGATCAAAATCATCAAATCTTCATCAATCCTCTTCATCACATCATTGGAGTTGGGAAAGGGCCAATTTTCACATCAAATTGGCACCAACTCCCTCAAGAGATTAAGAGTTTTCTTTGTTTTAGAATAAGATTTGATATCTTAGCTTCAAGTTTATTATGTTCTTCATTATATTCTTTTTCTTTTGCATTCAAATGGATTTCTTGAGGAATCTATATTCTAACTTGCATTTCAATCTTCTATTGTGTGCATTTGTTGTGTTCTTGCAGGTATAGGATCTAGGTTCACTAGAAAGTAAAATTGAAATTCAAAAACAACAAATAGAAACTCAGAAACTGAACTATAAATGATAGAAAATGCAGTGAAAATATGCAAAGGGATTGATTCGCCCTAAGTGGGGAATGAGTCAAGGTACTATTTTTTTAAAAAAAATTCAAAATTTTTGAATTGAATTTTATGATTTTTAAGTTTTCTAATGCAAATCTAAGATGAAAATGCAAAGTTTTATTGATTTTCAGTGAATTTAAGATGAAATAATGCAAGCTAAATGAGCTTTTCACTAATGCAAATTCTTGAAATACTAGAATGTAGAAATAACAAATGCAAAATGCAATGCAATGTTAACTCTAGGATGAAAATGCACTCCAAATTATAATTATAATGCACTATATACAAGTTCACCAAAATGAAATGAGGAAAAATGTGGTGTGCTTTCTCACTTCTAGGTTTTTGGACCTAAAAGGAGAGAGACCAATTTCTCAACACTTCACTCAAGAACAAACCATTGAGATTTCAATGAAAAGGAGATTGGAATCTGACAAAAGGAAGGTTCTAGAGATTGAATGATATCTAATGAGGGCTTCACCACCAAGTATAAAATTGGAAAAGAAAATGTTTGAAAACACAATGTGATATGAAAAATGACTTAAAAATGCAAGTAAAATGTAACAGAAAGTTATGAAACTAGAAATTATGTGCACCTAGGAAACTAAAGAAGGTAGGATGGAGCTCTAGAATCCTAAAAAATATGTCGTTGATTCCAACTAGGACTCATATGCCAAATTGGACAAATCAGTCCAGTTTCAGGAAAATTGTGTTGGAATAGACTTCAGACAAAAGGGTACTCAGATCTGAAAAAATTCGTTTTAGGCCTATACAGTGGGACTCATTTGCCAATAGTGGAAAATCAGTCCACTCCTGATGTTCTTGAAATTTGAAACAAGAAATTGTATCCCCTAGTCTGCTTTTCTGCTCCTGATTCAAATCCGGGTATGAAACTACAAGATTAAGCTTGTAGATCTTCTCCAATCTTCTCCTAGGACTTTGAAAACTTTGACTTTCTTTGATCACTTTTCTAATCTTGAATTCTTGGTAAATTTGTAACCTAGCCCTGCAAATCACACAAGAAGAGGGAAAATTGTTGTGGGGTTAGTGAATAGGGTTTTCCTTGGTCAAACCCTGTGTTGGTAATTAAACCCTTGAAATAGAATGAAATATGGAAAGAGAATGGTGAATGAACAAAATACATTGCTACAACTCACCAAAACCTTGCAATAAGATGTGACAAACATGTAAGTAGTGGATCCAATGGATGTAGACTTGAACTATAGCTTTATGTTGATATATCTTGAATGCAATCCTTACAAATACTACACCACAATTGTTAGCTCTAAAGCAACATGATGCAAACAATCTTTGAAATGATGAAAGACATTTGAAGAATGCTCTTGAAAGCTTGATAATCTGCTCTTGAAATGTCTTGAATGCTCTTGTGAATGCTCAAACTCTCTTGTAAACTAAATGCATGAATACTTGAATGTTAGGTGTTGAATATGAGAGAAAGAAGCTTATAGTTATACTTAATTATGCAATAATTCTCAAAATTACATCACAGGCCAACCTTAGATCTTGGAGAATAAAAACCCACCAAAACTTTGAATTAAATTTGAATTTTAAGTTAAAGGGGACTCATTCACCACCCTGGGTGAATGGGTCCCACCTAATGGGACTCATTCATCCATAATGGTGAATGAGTCCCACCTTAGGAAATTAAGGTGGGTTTCAGGATTTAAATGTTTTAAATGACATTTGTCAGGATTATTCTAAAAACTGCGCATAAGGCCCAAGGATGCAAAATGGGGCCAATTAAAGCATAAGAAAGCCCAATTATTAATGAAAAGCCTAGAAAAGTGTGAAAGTGTGTTACAACACTTTGAAATAGGGCTTGGATAAGCTTAATTGACTTATAAGATCCTATAAAAGTGTGAAAGTGTGTTACAACACTTCGCAACACATTTTCAAGGCATCATTAGATTTTTGTGGTTCACAAGGGCCCAAGACCTAGGGTGAATGTGTTTAACCACATTACAACACTAAATCAAGGCAACATTAAGCCAAAATCTGCAAGGAGGACCCAAACAAGTGTGAAAAAGTTGAAGGACCCTTTTTTTAACACTACACATGCCATGATTACAAGATAGGCTCAAAATGGAAGCATGGAAAAGGAATTTGAATTGTTTGAAAGTAAATGTTTTCATAGAAACATGCAATGTGGTAGCATTGACAAGCTTAGTGAGCTCACTCATCTACCAATTAGATAGGGCTGACAAGGTAGGGGAAGTGCATGCCTCATAGAAATGGGGTCTTCACTCATGATGTATTGTTGTTTATATTCCATTTCTTAGTGAGCATTGCCCTTATTTTGTTGTTCTACCAACTGCGTTAGTGAGCTCACAATCTTTCCAATTTGGTAGGGTTGATAAGGTAGGGTAGCGTGAAAGAATGCCTCATAAAAATTGGGACTCACCATGACATTTTAGAAGTGTTCAATTGCACATGACAAGGTAGGGGTAGCATGAAAAAGAATACCCTCACATAAAATGGGGAGTCACAATGATGAGAAGAGTCAGCCAATTCAGAAATAGCGTGGACAGCATGAAGAATGCTCCTCATCAGTGGCTCATTGTGATGCACCCATCACCACATTCCCCTTACTTCCTAAGGAGAATCTTTCACACTCTACCTTGTGAACCCTACCGAATTGGAAAGCTAGTGAGCTCACTAGCTTGCCAATGCTAACATGATTTTTCTGATGGAATGCCTTAAAGAAATGTGGCAATGTGGCATGCCATGATTGCAAGATAGGCTCAAAATGGAAGCATGGATAAGGCATTTGAATTGTTTGAAAATAATGTTTTCATAGAAATGTATGTAATAAAGAAACATTGGACAAGCTAGTATCACTATCTTGCCAATACTCACATGAATTTTTGGATGGAATTCCTTAAGGAAATGTGGGGTAACTGGCATGCCATGATTACAAGATTTTCTTAAAATGGAAGTACGGACAAGACATTTAATTGTTTTCAATAATTTTTTTTCAGATAAATGTATGCAAATATAGGGTTTTGGATGTTAGTGAGCTCACTAGCTTGCCAATGCAGCAGAAGCACAAGGTAGGGGTAGTGTATGCCTCATAGAAATGGGGTCTCACTATGATGGGGCAGCATATGCCTCATAGAAATGGGGTCTCACAGTGTTGTACACGTGGTAGCTTTGACAAGCTAGTGAGTTGACTAGCTTGCCAATGAGGTAGGGTTGACAAGGTAGGGGAAACATATGCCTCATAGAAATGGGGTCTCACAGTGAGACCCAATTTCTATGAGGCATGTACGCTTCCCCTACCTTGTCATCCCTACCCCATTGCCAAGCTAGCCATCTCACTAGCTTGTCAAAGCTACCACATTTTGTATACATGTCTACGAAAACATTATTGTTAAAAAATTCACATTCCTTGTCCATGCTTCCATTTTGAGCCTATCTTGCAATCATGGAATGCCACATTACCACATTTATTTAAGGCATTCCATTAGAAAAATTCATGTGACCTTTGTCTATGCTAGAAATACTCTTCTATAGGATGATTGTAAGTATTTTGTATGAAGCCTTTAATGAAATATATTTCATTTATTTGTATGGATTCATTTTTTAGGAACTAATATTTGTCTCATTACCATGCTACAAGTAAAATTATCCACCATGCCAAGGAAACAAACAAGGAATAAACCAACAGACGAAGAGTATGAAACCAATAAAGAAAAAAATAGAGAACGGATGAGGAAATATCGTGAGAATAAGAGTCTGATACAATTGGATCTAAAAAGAGCCAATTGGGTAAAAGCACAAAGATGTGTCACACTTTATAAAGAAAACGGCCAACATAGATCCAACTTTTAAAGTTGAATCACTAAAATGTGGCATATATGTTTTGAATTTTGAAATGATGTAAACTAGTAAATGTATTTTTAGTATATTTTATGTTTGTATTTTAAAAATTGAAAAAATTGTTTTAAACTATTTTTTAATAAATTAACAGTATAATTTAGTTGTTGATAAAATGTTGAAAAATGAAGTTACATGAGATGTCAAAATTTTTATAGTAATTTTTTTTTTCCTTCCAATTTTTTGTGTGTATTTATAACTTGAAACTTTAGTGCATGGATATATTTTTTCCCAATTTTTATAAATATACAAATGTGTGTGTATTAAAAAATAACGGTTTCCATTTGACATCAACTTTCATATTAAATATTTATCTGAAATAGAATAAAAATTATACCACATTGGTATAGATTCTTTTATCTAGTGCATCATATTTTTTCCATTTTTTAAATAAGTTTTAGTATTTTTCCTTGGCATGGAAATCAACCTAATATTTTGTACTAATAACCTACATTTTGTAAAAAAAAAAATATATATAAATAATAATTAAACTACCAAAATAAATATATATTTTAAAAGTACACTTATGGATCTACAAAAGAGTATTTTTATATTTAAAAAAAATGTTATTTACATGAGTATGAGTTATTGAAACATCAAGTTTTTAAATAATTTGTTTTTTTTTATAAATTGGCCTCAAAGTGGTGCTCTATATATTTTTAGTGAAAAATTTTAGTTGAAAAAGTTGTGTAAGTATTTAACTTAGCTAGAATGAATCTTACTAGATCATATGTTTGACCAAAATTTATTTTTTGTTAGAAATACTTAAATTCAACTATGTTCATAAGTTGGAAAAAAGTATGACACAACTTTGTAATTTTACCCAATTGAAGAGGAACCTCAACCATCAAAAAGAGAAGGCATTGGTGGCACAAAGGGCACGAATGCAAAAGCATCGTGGTAAGATAGATTCGAATACCGTAGTTGGAGACACACCCTCTACTGCAAGTGAATACAATGGGACACCATTAACCATAAGTGAATATGAAGGGACACCATCTACCATGAGTGAATATGGAGGGACACCATCTACCGTAAGTGAATATGGTTGGACACCATCTACCACAAGTGAATATGAAGGGACACCATCCACCACATCTCAAGTTGAAAGTACATCATCACTCAGATTTGACGAAGAATGTACATCATCATCCCCATGTCAACCTCAAAGTATGTTGTCTATTCCACCCTCGATCGAAGGTACATGATCTATCCCACCTCACTTAAATATTGATGAAATTCCTAATGTTGGGATGTATGTACCTAGGAGAACATCACCTTAAATTTTGCGTAGAAATCCAAAGTATTTGACTAATATTGATGAGGATATTTTGCAGCACATGGAAGGTAGGATTCCAGCACACACTTGTAGAAGATATGTTGATAAGATTTGGGAATTGTTCTTTGAAAGGATAAATGAGACCGCAAGATGTCAATTATTTGTTAAAATGATGTGGGGTATAAAGTATGGACACATCATGAAGATTTTTGGGTTGACAACATAAAATACTTCAAGTAAAAACACTATTGTGAAGAATCTAATGGATGAGAGTGTGGGTAAGACCTCATGCTCAAAGGATACTAATGTCACATGATGTGTCATTACATCTACTTTGGTAAGTAGTCAAACAAGGATATATCATCTCATTAGAAAGATGAGTGAACAATTGAGAATTAATAGAAAAACTTTATCAAGACCCATTCAAAGGCGGTAAAGAATAGAGGGCACTGATTCAAATGAATTATGGGCATTCCTGGGGAGACTGCCACGAAAATATAAACCATTTTTTGAAGCATTGAGAACACTAATTGAAGACTATTTTAAGAATAGGAGCACAAGGCCATCTTCGAATCAAAGAGATGTGGTAAGGAGAATCGATAGTTAGAACTGTGAGCCACATCCAAAGCATTTTTTGGATATGACTCAAACACAAATTTTCATAAATTTCAACAATTTTATCCTCAAATTAAAAATTTTCAAAGATATTTTGAAATACTTAAACCTAAGTTTCATGTCAAGATAAATCACACACGCACTACTTCTTGTTGTAGAATACATATTGAATTCTCCAACCATTATGATGTTTTGCAGGATTGTGGCATACAAGCCCCACCAACATCTTCAAGAGACTTCTTATCCAAAAAATTATGCAAAATAGAGGATGGTCAAATATTCTATAGAAAAAAATGCTTGGATGGTTCAAGTTGGCGTTGTGGTGGCTTGCAATTGTGTCACCAAAAGTGTATACCTTGACATTTTCACACTTGATATGGGAGTAATTGATGACAAATTGGAATTAATGAGGCCTTTAATTAGTGATTTGAGGTGTTTTACACATCCGTATTAGGTCTTGGACCCTTGCAAATTGAATAAAATGCATCTAACGATTTCTTGTAAAGGTGTTGTAAATGACTTTCGCACTTTTGTAGACTAATGGACTTGTTCTCCCCCTAATCCAATGTTATAAAATGTATTTAATTGCATTCTCACATTGATCTAGAAGGCTTGTAAATTAAACCTAATTCCCATCTAGTGTTGTAATGTGTTTTACACATTCACATTAGATGTTGTGCCTTTCTAGGCTATGTGGACCTCATTTTAATGATGTAGAGTGCATTTAATCACACTTTCACATTGAAATTTGTGTCCTTAGCCCTAATTACCCTTTACATCATCCTTAATAGGCCCCTATGGCCCCATATTGTTCATCCCAAAGCTTAACTTGATCAAAGACCTGACTAGAACAACCTAGAAACCTGATTTCTTCACTCCCTGACAATCCAACTAGAAAAATAACCCATGTGGGACCAAGTCACCCATTTGGGTGAATTAGTCCTATCTAGGTGGGACTAAGTCACCCAACCTAGCGACTTAGTCCCATTTTAAGTTATTTTCTGCCTGGGAAATATTGGATTTTGAAGCTTTGTTTTTCCTTATGTTGGCCTTGGGGACTCAAATTAACAAAACTATTAGGTGTATTTCCTATAAATATAAGCCTCTAAACCCTAAATCATAATAAATTCATTATTTAACCATCATTCATCATGTTCTTAAGTCAAGCAAGCTAGGTTTTTAACATTGCAAGTCATCAAGATAGGTTTTTCAGAAATTCAAGGGAAGATTCTTCATCTATTGCTGCATAAATCCAAGATCTATCATCATGGAAAGTCTCTAACTCCATTTCTTCATGATTCATTGTCTTATTTCTTCATTTTGGTTTAATTACCTAAAAAGGGGTTTGACCAAGGCAAACTCCCTTGCCCTAACAATCAACATTTTCTCCTTCTCTCCTTGTGTGTTTGTAGATTTAGGTACATTGAAGACTTGTAAATCATTGAGAGATAAGTTGCAAACTTGTTGAAGACATCTCCTGTTTGCAAAGAGAAAATATCCACAAAAGGTCACTCACAGTGTCAAAAATTAGAGTTTTGAAGGCAGAGACCTGTCAGGAACTAAAGTGCAAACCAAGGGCTTCCATTTCCACTTTCAAATTTTAAGAAATTCAAAAGTGGAATAAGTCACCAAAAATGGTGACTTAGTCCCACTACACAATTTTTTCAAATTTATTTGTAGATTTGGATACCCATTTGGTTAAAACAATCCCCAGAGAAGTTTTCCAAATCTGGGACTAGGTCGCCCAGAATGGTGTGTAAGTGTCTCAAAGAGGGTCCAAAATTTAAAATAAATAGTATTCAAATCCCACTCTAGTCTGAAATATTTAGTATTCTTTTCTATTTTTTCTGTTATGTCTCTATTTACTTATTCACCATTCTAGGTCTTTTTGTATGCTAACATACAAAGTTGTTTCAAAACATCTTACATTTGGTCAGTTTTTCATTAACTGGGCTTGCCTTTTATTTCAGATATCGAATTTATATCATTACACATAGGCATACTCTCAACGCCATGCAGCATTAATCTTAGTGAACTCCAAGTTTTGTGGATACCTTTCTTTTAGGTGAAAACTGTGGTATGTAAGAGAGAAGCCCCACAAAATTTGTGGTCTATTTGGTGAACCTGACCTTAAATTTAAAAATCCTCAGTAGACACCACCACCTTGGCTGACGAAGTCCTTTCACTTAAAATTTGCTGGTAATAAAAACCCATTTTTAAGCTTTATTTGTTGCCCCACTCATCAGACGGCCATGTAGCTGGTAACATGAATTTCATTAGATCTAGCTTAAAATAGCTCATTTCATGCAATGCTCAATTTCAAATTCACATTTACAACATTTCATCTTTAAGGTTGTTGCGTAATGTAATCACAAAATTACATTATTTCACATCTGAAAATTGCATTTAAAAATTTCACTTTAAGTCATTTCATTGCACTTTATTTATTTTCTCATGTTAACATGTGTTCTCTTTAAGCATTCCATGTTTCTAGAATATCAAGTGGCTTGTATGATACTATTTTTCATGGACATAATCTAAGACAACAAAGTAAAACATTTGATAAGCATGTTGCATACCCTCCTAGTACCTATTAGATTTGTAGAAATGTCATAACATAAGAGGATGCAAGTGTAGATAATCATAATAATTGTACTTGTTATTCTCCCAATACTCCTATTAGTGATGAAGGTATCCGGTGGAAGGAAGATAACAAGTATTGAGAGTCTTGATTTTCCTCTCTTCCACTCCCTTTGCAAGACATTAGGACTTGACAAGATGACACATCATCACAGAAACATTTCTCATCATAGAACAAGCAAATGAGACTTCTTGAGAAATGGACAATCAATTAAATCCTTCCTACAATCCCACTTGCTAAAACCATTGATTAAATCCTTACTGTGATGAATTTATTTTGGATGAACCAAGCTTTATAGATTCAAGACCAAGGTTTTGTAGTTCTCCTCGATAACCTCCCTCCTCTAGGGAGGATATCATGGCACAAGAAAGGATAACAATAATAATGATATAGTAACTTAGAAGAAGTGATGATGAGATAACATTAGACTCCTCCTTCACTAGGAGAGATAATATTATTCAACTCTAAACTATCCTTATCTACCTTCAAACAAAACCTCCAACTCCAAAACTTGAACTTGTCCTTTACCCACCTATGAACAATGTTTCACAGTAACTGAGTCATAATATAGTTGCTCATACATACCCCACTATAAACAATTCATGACCACCACAACCTACCCCAATTCCCTTACCTTTACCCAATCCCATATTGCCTCGTGATCCTCGATTAAATTCACACATTGAGTATGATCTTGTTGAACAACTTAAGAATACTCTTGCTAAGATATCATTATGTGACCATATTCAAGACTCACTATCACAACATGATTCAAGTACCTTGCAACAAGCTCCTATCCCTTCTAATGTGAAACCAAATGACATAGCAGCCATGATTCAAGGAATAAATGTTGATATTGTTTTCCACCAAAGTGAACTCCCCTCTTTGGAAGTGCAAAAAAAAATTGATGCTTTTGTGATCATAGCTCAATACAATAGGATAGGGATCAAGCAAACCCTTTTTACAATGGCTCAACCCTTAATGTGTGTAGCATAAAATTTTTGGATAGGCTTCTTCTTGATAAATCACAAATTCAACTTGATTCTTTATCCCTTAAGAGATTTGACAATGTCAAAAAGAAATTGCTTGGGGTGATTACTTTACCTATTACAGTTGGGAAGGCCACATTATATACAAAAATTCATGTTATGCCTCATGAAATTTCATATAATCTTAATTTAGGACAACCATGGATTCATGCAATGAATGGGGTGCCTTCTACTCTTTATCATAAAATGAAATACATCTACAAAAATCAAGTGTACACACTCGACGTTGATCCTAAGCCTTATAGAGTCTTACAACTTGAGAAAATAAAATAAAATCCCTTAAACACATCGACATCAACTACACAAGTGGAACCTATGCAAAAAAATTACAATGACAAACAAATTGAACAAGTCACAAAGCTATTAGATGATGATTGGGGTTCCTTAGATTTCACACCAACATTCATGGGAAAATACACGATCATAAACAAGGACTTTGGAAAAGGAAACAAAAAATAAGTCATGTCAACAAAAAACTTAGAAGACCCTTCAAAAGCGTCCACCTCAACCACTTTAGACAAAGAATAAAATTACACAACAAACTTTCAACAACTTAACCAGGAACAACCACCCAATCCAAAAGCAATGAAAAAGCTTTACAGAAAAGGTTATGAGCTTATGAAAAAACTCAAGGATATAGTGGAAAATGATGTGGTGCTAGGGAACAAGGTATTTGTGTCCCCATCGATCCTAACACACAAGAAATAACTCATGGTCTCAGTTATTTTCCTTTGATAGAAATAATCAAGTTTTCCCTCAACATCAACACTATCACAAAACACCCTCTAAGACGACTTTAACAGTAGTGCATCCCAAACTAATAAACACTAGAATTCTTGATTGTCCTCATTTTCTAGAAACAAAACAAACAAATAAACCTTCATTTCTTGTCAATTTCATCTCACAAAATGCTAATTATTTGTGTTCATTAGATTTTACACCCTCTTGCAAAGGAGAGAATAAAATCTTGCAATCTAAAAAATATTGCGTAGATAAGACATCTTCTACTAAGCAAGAAATATGTTTTCCACACACTATAGGATCACCTTCTACCATTGATCAAGAGGGTATCTTGTTGAGACTCCTCCAATATCACTTGATATCCCTTCCCCCAAGAACTTGAAATAAATTCCATTACAAGAATTCATTTTACGTATATCATAGAGTTCATGGTCATCATACTAATGAATGTAAGGCTTTGACTAGTAAAATTCAACATTTTAAGGAGTTTGGTGCTCTTCCTTATGTGGGGGAACCCCATTCCTCTAATTGATACTGATTTTCACTCTAGCATACATCCTATCAATCATTTTAGGCTCATCCTTGTCCTCAACTAAGTAGGGGCAAGGGGTTAGGTAGCCTTGTCCTTGAATTCCACTTGTCATTGCCTCTTTTGGCTAGACATTAACCTTCCATGAACATATAAGAGCAAGCTTGGGATTTGGACGGCATGCCTTAAGTTGGCTTGCATGTGACATACTACCTTTTTCACAACATAGCTTATCATATACATATGACTTGGCATAGGGATTTTTGAGTAAGATCTCATGACTTCTTCTTGTACTTTAAAGAAATTTCTCATAATAATGGTGTTTTCAACTACTTTAAAGTGGGGGAATACATCAACACTCATCATGTATAGTGTAGATGTATGAGTTACTACAGAAGGGGAAAGAAGAGAACAACAACAAGGTAGAACAATGATTGTTTTATGTGCAGAGGAGAGTGTAGAATGAGTGTGTGTTGCTGAGAGTGCAACTTCAACAACATAAAGTAAGTTACAGTAAGTGTAACAATGTATTGTATGTATTGATGCATCTCAGGTTTTCTAGAACCATGTCTATGCATATTTGAGATTATTCTTATTGTATTGAGTTGTGGCTCAGAATAGGGGATTGTAGTCTCCTTGAAGTTATGGCTTCTAAATTAGGGTATTGTTGCATCCTTGAAGTGGTTGCTTCTAAATTAGGTAGTTGATATTTCCTTGGGTTGTAGCCCTAAAACATTGGAACTGAGGATTGGATTGTGATGCAAGATTTGAGTAGCAGACTCAAGCAACCTTAGTCACACTTTGTAACAGAGATTTGGATTATGACTCTAGATTTGAGCAGTAGACTCAAGCAGGCTTTGTCACTGTGGTTTTTCCCATATCAAGTTTTCCACATATATCTAGTGTTATGTGATGTTTATGTGTGCATGCATATTTATGAATCACATGATTAATATCTGCACATTAAGGGTTAAAGAAAGTACTGTACAAAAGGTTTTTAGAGACAATTTTTTAATATATAGTGATTCACCCCCCTCTTAGTAGTTCATTGTGTTCCAACAATTGGTATCAGAGCCCCAGGTTCCCTAGGAGAAGATTAATCAACTCGAGTAGATCTTGGTAGAGTGAACACAATGGTTAGTCAAGAAAGTTTACTTGCATATGATGGACCTATCTTTGATGGATCAAGATATATTTTTTGGAGTTCATTGATGGAAGGCTATTTTGGATCCATAGGATTTCATGTTTGGATGTCAGTTGTAAATGAATATATAAGTTTTGCTACACCTCCATTAACTTAAGCTGAAAAGAAGGCATATGAGGATAATGCTACAACAAGAGATATAATTCTTCATGGACTATCAAGTTCTTTGTTGGTCAAAGTCATGCATTGTCAAACAACACATGGACTCTGGAAAAGTTGAAGAGAATGTATGAAGAGGATAGTAAAGAAGAAATGAAGGAATTGACTCAGAAATATGAAAGTGAATTTGAAAATCTAAGTACAAGTGAAGCTACAACAAGATATGATGAAGAAGAAACATCTACCTCCATATCACAAGAGCCTAGTGAAGAGAAAGTTGATTCCTTTAGAAGATCAAGAAATGGCTTCAGGAAACATAGAGGTAATCATAATAATTTTTTTTCTCAATGTTTTTATGATGAAGTAAATTATTCTGATAAGGAAAATGACAGTAAAAATAATTTGCATGCAAGTGAATAAAATGGGTCATTTGATGTTAGTGGTAGATTAGATGATGAGCATGGAAGTTTCTATGGGATTGACCCATTTCCAACGACCTTTGATGAAGAGATTGAGAGGTCTAATAAAGATGAAGAAGTTGAAACCTCTGATAAAGAAGAAGAAGAAGTGGACCTTGAAGGAAAACTCATTTTTTCTCTAAATGAGATTAAAAGTTTGAAGAAGAATCAAGAACAAAAGTTGCATTCTCAGAAAGAGATAAATAGACTAACTAAAAGCTTTGAAGAATCTAATCAAATGATAGTCAGTTTGAAGACACATGTAGAAGAAGCAAAAAGAGAAAAAGATGTAGTTTAGATTGAACTACAATCTAAATCAGATGAGTGCATGAACCTAGAAGTAGAGATAACTGCTCTAAAAAATTATTTCAAAAATTATAAGGAGAATTTTGATAAAGGCCCGAAGTTGAAGGGTGGTTCTAAGATACTTGATGAACTAGTTAGATCACAAAAGTCATCAAAACCTAAAGAGAAGGTTGGACTTGGATTTGAGAAAGGAATGAATTCCTCTACAAGCATTTATGCAAACCTATATGACAAATTTAGAGAAGAAGAAACTAGTTGTACAAAGAAAGAGGAAATCTACACAAGTTTCTCTAGAGAAAGTACCTTTGGAAATGGAAAATTAGATAAAGGCACTGTTGAGATGAAGAAGAAAAAGAAAGGAAAGAAGCTAGTTGTAGAGAATAAGAAAGTCAAATAAGAGAAGAGACCTACTACAAACAAGAAAAGGAACAATTATTCAATTCTTGCTTATCAGAAGAACATGACTGCATCAGATAAGAAGATGGAAAAATTAGTCCCAAGGAATCAAAGAAGACCTACTCATCCTATTTAGAGGAATGCTATGACCAGGTACTCCCCATGTTTTAATGGGTACTGTTATACCTGTAATCAGTTTGGTCATAGGGCTAGAGAATGTAAAGCTGCACATAGAAGGAGCACTAAATATGTAAATAGAAATTCATCTTCTCCTATAAGGAATATGTATGTAGTATGTTATAAGTGTGACAATTTTGGTCACATAGCTAAATATTACAAATTAGATATTGTAAGACCTGTAGTAGAGAGCAAGAGGAAGAATACAAGGAAGTATACATATTTTAGAGTGAACAATGGTTCACATACTTGTGTGAAGAAGGAAGGTGGGACAGAAAGGTAGTTAAAGAAAGTCTAGAGAGAGAAAGACTAGCAGGCAGCGCTCCATATGGTTGCTTTTGCCTCACATCACTAAATATTAGTGATAGGGCATGAGTCTAGGGGGTGTTTAATTGATATCTATTTTATCCTTGGATATGTAGAAGTGATCAAGTCAGGTAAACTTGTACAAATTTCTAATGACTTGATGATTGCAAGAAAATGGTTTTACTCTTTCTCTTTGTCAAAAGGGGAAGAACATTTGTAGGTGAAGGAGTTGATGCTCCTTGTGCCTTACTCAGAAAATGATATGCATAGTTTATCCTGGCTGGTATAGCATCTGGAATGATGCATATGCTCACTAGAATGGAAAGTGTTCATGGATATTGATCTTAGGGGGAGCTGCAGATGATTTTAGAGAAATGGTCTACCTAGTACAATGCTTGAAGGTTTGCAAGTGTTCATGAGGATAAGCAAAGATGAGAGATGTGCCAAACACAAATTTGGGATCAAAGAAATGTTTGAAAATTGGGATTGAGCCAAATGTAGAGTCAATGCTTATGTATGCAAACAAAAAGAATGGAGAACTGTCGAAGGAGGAGATTCTATTGTGGTTGGGGAGAGTTTTAGTTGGTACAGAGCCTATGGAGAAGTATACACTCAGGTACATGTAGTAAATGGAGTAAGGTCTCAGGGGGAGCTGAGTCCTTTTTCTGTTTCTAGGAAGAAGTGAAGGCTCAAATAGTATGGTGAGCTGAGATAAAGGTTTGAGCATAGGGAAGAAGAAGTGAGCATAAGGATGATCAAAGGAGAAGGAATGTAAAAGGATGAGAATACTTTTAGGAGGAGTGATCCCTTTGTCATTGATGTCAAAGGGGGAGAAAGTATGCAAATCATAAAGTATCTAAGAAAGAGAGAGAAATTCATGCAAATGCTCAAAGAGGAGCATTGGAGGAAGCTGCAATAGAAGTAGAAAGTAATGATGATACTGGCACAAATGTTGAATTGATTAATTGGTATCATTGAGAATTTAACTTTTTCCATCAATGAAGAAGGGGGAGATTGTTGGAATATAGTTGTCATTGATGTCAAAAGGGAAACACATGAAAGGTAGATTGCTAGCATGTTGAAAGAGGATCAGAGATGGAATGGAATTTCTTGTGTAGGTGAGGATGATGTAATTAATGGAAAGTGTCATTGATATCAAGAAGATATAAGGTTTGTAGTGAATATGTAGCATGGGTATAGGATGTTGATGAAAGGTGTATGGTTCTGTAAATATTGCATTGTTGTTAGGAAAGATTAACATGAGGATTGCAGAGGGTTCTTCCAAAAGAAAAAGGTGTAAACAAGCAAAAAATTCAATATGATTTTCTTGAGAGCTTCCCAGAAAGGTGTTTTGTAGGTCGTGATGTCAATGGAGATATATGCATTCATTGGTTCATTCTCTTGGTCTAGGGCCAAAGTTATATGGAGTCGTGGAGTTCCAAGTTTTTCTAACCTATGTCATGGTGTTCCAAAGTTTCATAACTTCCTAACTTAGTGACTTAGCGATCGTGCGATAAGGAGTAAGCAAGCACTCCATGTGGGACCCAACCATAATGACGATGCAGGCACGTGGCATGATGGGATTGAGTAAATAGTAATTCACATCCTTGTTTTGGATTATGGAACTGTGATATGGTGATGATGTGCACATGTGATGATAGCATGTGGAGTACCCCACATTGGAATGATGTATTGGGTGTTGTTTTTTATATCAAAGTGACTTATTCATTTCAAAGGGAGTTTCATAGGTTCTCTTTGTTGTAGGCATGTCATGGGTTTTCATAACTTCATAACAATGGGAGAGTGTGATGTCATTGTGGGACCTAGTAAGGTGGATGTGGCAGTGAGACCTGGTAAGATGAGGATGATGTGCATTGATGGTACAGTCAGAAATAAAATGAAAGGATGAATTGTGGTAGGAAGTGATAACGGTTAGTGACATGTGGTGACATGATGGTGTGGGGACCACTTGTCTACAATAGCCAACGGTATCAGCATGAAAAGAGCTTTCTCATCTTCCACAATGGAGTGATAAGCTAAATGGGACCCAACAAGTTGGTGACGATGGCCAATTGTGACAAAGGACGACTAATGGAAAAGAGCGATTGCTCGATATATGTTGTGTCTTCAATGGTCATAAAGTAACATGGTGATAGGTGAATACCACAAGATCGAAAAAAGTAATTTAAATGATCGCTTATTGGATGGTCATGATTTAAAGTGGTGATAGTGGATGGAAAGCACAAGATCATGGCACAAGAGAGAAGATCAACGAATAATATTTGAATTAGAAGATCTACAATGGTCTGGTCTGTGTGAATAGGTGTTTGACTAGTAGCCAACATAGGAGAAGGAATTAATTGGTCTAACTACACCCAATGACCAATGTATATGAAGATTTGATCTTCAAGGTGGCAGAACGGAATGGAGAGGTGATTGAGATTAGATCATATCAAATTTGATCATATGGATAGCAAACCACATTTAATGTAGATCTAATCCTAGGGTTTTGTAGGATGCTATTCTTAGAAAAATTTCTAAGACATAATTTAATGTTGTGAGGCTCGATGCACAAGTATGTGTAGATAAAGATATGTGGTAAACCCTAATAGGTGATTGAGATAAAATAAGATTGGATGAATAGAAGAATGCTTTGAATATATAATCAGATTTTAGGGTTGGATAGAAAGAATGAGGAAAATTATCTATAACCGAATTAAATGTAGAAGCGGCTCAATCCAAAGGTAGAGTGACAATGAAGATATCTGATAGACCCTATCAAATGATTTAATGATGAGCTAGACAGTGGTGTGTGGCTCAAGAAAAAGGTAGCTTTCTGGTGATATTTGCAAGCTAAGGAAACCCTAGTAGAATATTTGAGAAGATCTGAACGGTGGTGAGAATCTCAAGAAAGAGATTATAGATCGGTGGAGTCAAGTGAAAAGAAGACTATCAAAAAATTATTGAATTGTTGTATCTATTGTGTGTGTGTGTGAGGTCAGCAAGTGCGCAGGGAGCTAAACAAAAGTATGTTCATTGTCCATGCAGTAGAGGCAGAGAGAGAAGAGAGTGTATAATGTAGATGTATGAGTTATTGCAAAAGGAGAAAGAAGAGAAGAGAAGCAAAGTAGAACAGTGATTATTTTATGTGTAGAGGAGAGTGTAGAATAGTGTAGATTCAGTAGCATAAAGTAAGTTGCAGTAAGTGTAACAATGTACTGTATGTATTGATGCATCTCAGGTTTTGTAGAATCAAGTCTATGCATATTTGAGATTGTTCTTATTATACTGATTTGTGGATCAGAATAGGGGATTGTAGTCTCCTTGAAGTTGTGGCTTCTAAATTAGGGTATTGTTGCATCGTTGAAGTGCTTGCTTCTAAATTAGGTAGTTGATGCTTCCTTGGGTTGTAGCCCTAAAACATTGAAACTGAGGATTGGATTTGAGAAGTAGACTCAAGCAGCCTTAATCACACTTTGTAACAGATATTTGGATTGTGACCCTAGATTTGAGTAGTAGACTCAAGCAGGCTTTGTCACTATGTTTTTTCCCATATTGGGTTTTCCACGTATATCTGGTTTTATGTGATGTTTTTGTGTGCATGCATATTTTTGTATCACATGATTAATATCTACACGTTAAGGTTTCAAGAAAGTAGTCTGCACAAAAGGTTTTTAGAGCACAATTTTCTAATATATACTGATTCTCCCCCACTAAGTAGTTCACTATGTTCCAACAATTCTGAGGCATGACTTTCCCCATATCCACTCATGTGTGTGTGAACACATATCAACCATACATGTCTCACCTCTTAAGAATTCTCACCTGATGGACAACCGAGAGTTTCGTCACCTCAGAGTGAGTATGCATTTTTGGACAAACATCCTAGATCTGATTCACATCGTGTTGGAAAAATAGTTGAAGCTTGATCCACCTTTTTCTTTCGCTTTTATCTTCCTTCTAGTTCTTTCCATTGTATGATTGTGTATCTTGTTTTGTTGCAAATCGTTCATCTTGTCTGTTTCCTTTTTTGCTTATGTTTGTTTAACTTAGGATCTTGGATCCTAGGGGCTTGACCGATGCCTTCTTGATATTTTTCATCCTTTTTCATCCACATTGGTACGATTGGTCCCCTCTTGAATGTCTACTTTAGTGTGATTTTGAAGCAATTTCATCCTCTCACTAAAGTGGGGGCTTAATGTGTTGCCAAAAATTGTATACCTTGACATTTTCACACTTGATATGGGAGTAATTGATGACAAATTGGACTTAATGAGGCATTTATTTAGTGTTGTGACATCTTTTACATATCCATATTAGGTCTTGTACCCTTTCAAAATGAATAAAATGCATCTAACGATGTCCTGTAAAGGTGTTGTAGGGTGTTGTAAATGACTTTCACACTTTTCTAGATTAATGGACCTATTCTCCCCCTCATCCAATGTTATTAAATGTATTTAATTGCATTCTCACATTGATCTAGAAGGCTTGTAAATTAAACCTAATTCCCATCTAGTGTTGTAATGTTTTTTACACATCCACATTGGATGTTGTGCCTTTCCAGGCTATGTGGACCTCATTTTAATGATGTAGAGTGCATTTAATCACACCTTCACATTGAAATTTGTGTCACTAGCCCTAATTACTATTTACATCATCATTAATAAACCCCTATCGCCCCATATTGTGCATCCCAAGGCTTAAATTGATCAAAGATTCGACTAGAACAACCTAGAAACCTGATTTCTTCACTCCCCGACAATCCAGTTGGAAAAATAACCCCTATGGAACCAAGTTTCCCATCTAGGTGAATTAGTCCCATTCGAGTGGAACTAAGTTGCCTAGCCTGGCGACTTAGTCCCATTTGGGTTATTTTTGAGGTTAGGGTGGGAAAAATTGAATTATAAGTTTATTTTTCCTTCAAGTCGGCCTTGGGGATCAAATTAAGGAGAAAATTAGGTGGATTACCTATAAATATAAGCCTCTAAACCCTAAATCATAATAAATTCATTATTTAACCATCATTCATCATGATCTTAAGTCAAGAAAGCTAGGGTTTTAACATTGCAAGTCATCAAGATAGGTTTTTTAGAAATTCAAGGGCAGATTCTTCATCTATTGCTGCATAAATCCAAGATCTATCATCATGGAAAGTCTCTAACTCCATTTCTTCATGCTTCATTTTCTTATTTCTTTATTTTGGTTTAATTAACTAAAAGGGGGTTTAACCAAGGCAAACCCCCATGCCCTAACAATCAATATTTTCTCCTTCTCTCCTTGTGTGTTTAAAGATTTAGGTATATTGAAGACTTAGAAATTATTAAAGATTAAGTTGCAAATTTTTTGAAGACATCTCATTGTTTTCAAAGCCAAAATATCCAGAAAAAGTCACTCATAGTGTCGAAAATCAGAGTTTCGAAGGTAGACACTTTTCATGAACTGAACTACAAACTGAGGGCTTTCGTTTCCACTTATGGATTTTTAGAAATTCAGAAGTGAACTAAGTCACCAACAATGGCGAATTAGTCCCACTGCACATTTTTTTGTACATTTAGATACCCATTTGGCTTACACAAGCTCCAAAGCAGTTTTCTAGATCTGGGACTAGGTTGCCTAGAATGGGTAAGTGTCCAAGTAGGTCAAAATTTCAAGATCAGTAGCATTTCCAACCTCCATTCCAGTCTGCAACATATTTCCAAGTGCATTATTTTTATTTTTCTTTCCTGTTATGTCCTATTTGCATTTATATTCATCTTTCTAGAACCTTTGGTGATATAAATATCATAAGTCAAACATCTTGTAATTCAATAGTTTTTCTTTAATAATCAATCTCTTTATCCAAATATTTGCATTTAGACTACATTAGTATATAAGAAACATTTGTCTCACAT
>VDFB02346858.1:0-22207 GCA_007258455.2 Sequoia sempervirens | reverse complement strand
TTTCAGTTTTTCTTGGTTTCAATAAGTTTCCAAGTGATCTATTTCTCGAGTTACCATATGTTTGTGCCATGTACAAAGCTTCTCTTGATCTTTTCTGAGTTGTCCCAATGACTCCATCCCCAATGGATAGGCCTAGGCTACTGGTTTTCATGTTTAGTAGGAAAAAATCCAGCAAAGGTTGCTAGGAATGTTACCTAATTTTCACCCTCAGGGTCAATCAGGCAAGGCATCTATGTTGCAGGTGTTCATAAGGGCCAAATGGGATATCTCCATTGAGGGTTAGTTCATGCATCTGATGAAATTTCATAGGGAGCTCAGTTAGGAAGCATGCTATATTGGAAATATGCCTCAGTGGTTATAGGCTTACCCTCCATTAGAGCCAGGTCGCCATGACATCTTCACTATCTAGCCGACTGGCTGCTTGATACTTTATGTTTTGAACAGGTTGTTGTGACCTAGTTGATGTCCTGCCGAACGAAGCTGCAGAGCCTATCACTGTGACAAGAAGCGTTCGGTGTGACCTCTTATCACACTGAATTCTTTCTCCAATAGGCCATTAAATCGACAATCAGGGAGACTCATAGCTACCATGGGCTTCGGGATAACCTATAGCGCTCTGTAAAAGGTCCTAGTGAAGAGAATAGGTCTCGCTGACAGCACTTTATGTTGAAGTCTGAAGTGTGGCAATGATGTCTCACCAAGAGGTCTCAATGACCCTAGAATGTTTTGGCGAAAGTAAGGAGATCTTGACAAAGGAAAGAGAGCTCGAGAGGAAGTCTCGCCGAAAGCAGCGAGTCACCCCGACAGGAAGTAGTTCACCAAATGGAAGAAAGTCGACAAGATGTCTCGGCGACTGGCCAAGGCCTCGCTGAGAGTAAGTGATATCGCCCTACTGTTTCACCAATGACTAGAGGTCTCATAGAAGAGGTATGGGAGGTATCGCCATGGGTCTCCCCGATTTGCTCGTGGTCTCGGCCATGGTTGGTACCTTCGCCGTAATGTCTCAGCGAAGACATTTAGTGTCGCCGACTGAGTGGGGGGCCTTGATATGTTTTCCTTCGGCGGGAGTCTCACCGACTGGCCAAGGCCTCGCTAAGAAAAGGACTTTGGCAAGAGGTCTTGCCAAAGTAAAGATGGTCTCCCCAGCATAAATTACATCGGCGAAGCTCCCAGCCATCGCGGTAGTGTCTTGTCGACATGGTGTGGTCTTAGCAACTGAGGCAGGTATCGGTATGATTGCATAACTCGCTATGAAGTCTTCCCGACTTGCCAAAGTCTTGCCGAAAGAAATACGGAGCTTCGTGGAGTGGCGTGCATTCGGGGTGACATCAATCAACTCCTGCCAAAGATGAAGGGCCTTCGCGTAACATTTTTCCTTTGGTAAAACATCTCACCGGCACATGGATGTCTTGTCGACTGAAAAGGAGCTCGAGCCCGGAGGAGAAGAGTGAGCTCAGGGTAAATGGAATGAGCTCGCCATGAGGTCCTGCCAACTCGGTAATTTCTTGCTAACATGGATGTTCTTGCCGAGGGTATGGGGGCTCGATAGAAGATCTCACCGATTAGCAGAATGTCTCCCCGACCATGAAATGGGCTCGCTGATAGTATATTGCCTACGGCATGAGCTCTCACCAACTATTCTATGATATGTTGATAGCTGCTCAGACACATAATTGCATCGGTGAGACACTTATAGTGTCTTTCCGAGATGCGATTTTGACTGAACGAGCTTTTGACCAGAGAGGAGTTTGCATGTAGTGTGCCCAGCCAATCAAGGAGAGCTACGGGTGAATCATTGGTAGGTTGACCAATGCCAAGAGAATCAACAATATGTGAATCAACATGTATCTATTCTGGACTCAAGAGCATTCAAGGCGCTCCATACCGAGATTCATTATGTGGACACAAGGACCAGAAGTAAATACATCCGGTAGCTTCAAAAGATCTAAGGGGTTTCTCCAGGTAGTAGTTTTTCACTGACACATGCAGCAGGGACACGCAGGGGTTCTGCATTAAATTCAGTCAAAAGATCTTAGGCTGATCTTTCTGAGCCTGATATTTTGTAAGCCCTGAGGGGCTAACCTTACTTTGGTATAATATGAATTTCTGCCTTCTTGTAAAGGAGTTCTGGAGTATGCTCTTCTAAAGTTTGTGACCCTTTTTGCAGTCCTCTCTTAGACTAGTAGGATTCTGTAACTCAATTTGGAACATAATATACAAAATATACCTTGGTTACCATTGATGGTCCATCTTTTTCCTTCTGATTCTTGTGAAGTATTGTGCATTCTTTAAGTGTTTCATTGAGCTACTTAGTGAAATTTTCTCTTTCGTTATAGCTTTTTTTTCATGTCGTGCCTTTCGTTGAAGAAATAGTATCATGTAGGTTACAAACTATGTTTATTCAATCCTGCACATGAGTTTATAGTTTGTGAAAATCTAACTTTCCTTCTTGAATGCATGTGCATGTCAAACCTATTTGTATGTGTGATTTATAGGATCTTGTTGTGCAGTCCCATGGTTGTCACCAGTATTCAAGTGTAAATCGAGTATCTCATTGTTCCCTCCAGTTCAGTGTATCACCTTAGGATTTAATTTCCATTTTTATGTTTCTCCTTCTCCCCTTTTCCTTACAAGATCATTAGTTTTAGATGACACCAAAGGAAGCCGGCCTTCTTTGGAGGTTAACCTCTGCTTATAAGAAACCCACATCTTAAGAGGTCTTCCAATGTTACACTGAGGTGTTGAACATCAGGTTCAACAGGGTGCAATTTCAAGTGATAACAGTTAAGTAGTTGAAAAAGATGTAAAAGTGAGAAAAAACAAGAAATTGAAAAAAATGCTAAAGGAAGATGAAGAGACACCTCGTTGGGTGGTGCAAGGGCACCTTGGGGTGTCCATACCTCCATTAGGCTTTGTTAAAATTTATTTTGTTTTTCAAGATGCTTGTGGTGTAATAAGGTCCAACCTTGGACCAATTTTAGTGGTTTGTAATAAGCTTTCTATGCTTGTAATGGGTTTTTAGTGGTTGAAATAGGTCTCCTTCTCACCTTGTAAACTTGGTGCATCTAGGCTTAATAAAGAAACCAAGTGCCATTATGTAACCAAGTAATAGAGGGGAGATAGTTTGATGTTTTAGTAGGATTAGAGGTTTCTTGGACATCTATTGGTCTTGAAATGGAGTCGAGTTGAACATGTTATGCTTATAGTGTTTTAAGTTGTCTTAACTAGGCAACTTGGCTAAAACTAAGTTTGTTAGTCCTCCAATGGCCCTCTAATTCAAAATTCAGTTGAGGGACATTGGAAGGAGTGAGAATATTTTTAAAAATGCCTCTCTTGGTTGAGGCAAAGGTTATTGGTCGTTTCGAGAATATTTGAATAAGAAAGGATTTGTTTTTCTCTAGTTTTCTATGTTATTTTGTTACTAACTCATGTGGTATGGATAGGGATCTCTCTGTATAGGCCTAAGGCTAACATTATTTGATAGAAGGATGAGATATCTTCCTTTTGGTGGTGGTTTGGTCCAATTTCATAAAGTATAAAGGAAGTTATTGCCATTTTTCTGGAAGTGGTTTGAAACTCTCAAAAACTAGGGTTTGATCACAAAAATGAAAAGAACTCACCATTCCTTCATGATCAAGGCTTGATTCTTGGTGGAATGGTATATTTTGTATCATAATTTGTTATGGAAGAGGTTTTGGAGAATAGCTAGGAGTCTGGAGCAAATACTTGGGTACCCTAGGCTTGGCATCCTCATGTGACAAGCCTAAGTTTGGTGTAAAAATATGAGTTTGGTAGTTTGTGAGTGAAAATTGCTGAGAAGAGTGTTTTCTGGTGTTGAAATGTGTTTTTTGGAGTTGTAAGAACCTTGTTCATGGCTTAGGGGAGTTGGGGTGTGCCTAGATACCTTGGTTCTTTCTTGGAGTAGTCAAATTAGGTTTCCTTGTGGCGTTATAGGTTGATCCATTGTATTTGTTCTGTTGAAAGTCATGCCCTAAGGTTTTGGGGGTTTGAAGAGGTCTGCATGAGGGGTATATAACCAGTGCCACTTTTCTGGTTCTTTCCTTCGAGGGGTTTTTATGTTGACTGTCCTAATTGATAGGGCTACAAGGAAAATAAAGCCTAATGTTGTATTGGTGAGTAGTTGATTATTTCTAAGTGCAAAGTCCTATTTGTTGGTGTTGATTAGTAAAGTAAGTGATGTTGAAGATATTCCCAAGCCTTTAGTTGATTCTAGTTGCAAGAGTGCTTGGTTGTGAAGTTTTTCTTATGACTGTCCTACTTGGAAAGGCTACAAGGAGCCTCTAGGTCTTTTTTGGAAGTGATGGAGAAATGAAGGTTTCTAGATGCAAGGTTGGTTGTTTGTCATGTTTTTTCATGAAAGGAATTTTCCAAACATCATCAAGTCAGTTATTTGTGTTTGCGTTTGAGAACCCTTGTTGAATGGTGGGGTTATCTCCTTGAATGAATAGTGGAATTTAAGGGTCCACATAAAGAGTATTTTAGAGAAGCTGAGAAAAAGGAGTTGTTTGTCATCATAACCAAGTCTTCCCCTCCTCACTCTACATCAGAGTGGTATTAGAGCCAAGTTCTAATTGAGAAATTTGTGAAGAGAGATTGTGAGTTGAGGTGAGTGAAGAAAGATGCCTCCAAAAGGTGGGACTATGGTTGCAAGGGAGATGAAGGCCTTGAGAGATAGGATAGAGGCCTTAGAGAGAAAGAGGGTGAATGTTGAGGAAGAGAACAGCTCATAAGAGGAGGTAGAGAGTGGAGATGAAGGCCATCTAGAAGAGTTGATGCCTCTTGAAGAGAGAAGGTTCATTGGAGCCTTGAAAACCATAAAAGCAGAAGTCACTGAAGTGAAGATGGACATTCCAATGTATGGGGGAAAGATGAATGGTGAGGCACTACTAGAGTGGGTGGATTCCTTGAACAACTATTTTTAATACAAGGAGATGGCAGAAGAGAGGAAGAATAAGTTTTCCAGAACTAAATTGAATGGGGTTGCTTTGACTTGGTGGAATTACTACCAAGGAGAAAGAGTGAAAGAGGGTAAGAACATGATTACCTCATGGGATAGAATGGTGAATAGATTGAAGGCACAATTTCTTCTTGTAGATCATGAAGTTCAAGTGTTTAGGAGGCTATAAAGCCTAAAACCAAAGGGCATGGATGTGGCAACCTATACTGAGGATTTTCACAAACTTAGTATGAGGTGTTCCCATGTATAGAATGACAAGGAGAAGGAGGCCAGATATTTGAATGGCCTAAGGTTTTCAATCCAAGATGAGATGAGTCTAGTGACTCCTAAGATAGTGGAAGAGTACTTCAAAGTAGCATGTAAGGTAGAGGAGAAGTTGAAGAGAAAGAAAGATCAAGAAGGAATGGGTAGAGGTAGAAAATTAAAAGGAGAGGCAACTTTGGCAGTAGAAACCAATCACAAAGACATTAAGGGGAGTCAAGGGGAAAAGAGGAACAAAATCAAGATTCAAGAGGGGGATTCATAGGTAGGAGGTTTAATGGAAGGGGAAGATCTAATGGGAGAGGATCTAATTCATTCTCCAGAAGATGCTACTCTTGTAACCAATTTGGACACCTGAACTTCAAGTGCTCTGAGAAGAAAGGTTAAAATTCTCATAGTGGGGATAGGAGAAACTAGTTAGTGCAAGAGGAGGATGCTTAAAGTGTGACTTCACCTTCTAGACCTAATGATCCTGAATTTGGAAAGAGCTTGATGATGAGGACACTTATTAAGGTTCCAAGTGCTAAGGAGCCACCATAGAGGAAGTCCTTGTTCAAGACTACATGAAAATCTCATGGGAAGGTATGCAAGTTAATTGTAGACTCAGACTCTATTGATAATTTAGTGTCTTTAGAGATGGTTGAGAAATTAAAATTGAAAATACTCCTCATCCCACACCATATAAGGTGTCTTGGTTGAACAAAGGTCAACAGGTGCTTGCCAATGAGAAGAGTTGTGTAGAATTTCAAATTGGAGAGTATAAGGATAAAATCTTGTGTGATGTTACCCCCATGGATGCCAACCATTTACTCTTAGCCCGCCCTTGGCAGTATGATAGGAAATCCCAACATGATGGGAAAAAAAACACTTACATGATTACAAAAGATGGGAAATATTTCACCATGAGTCCCTTACCTGATGAGGGTATAGATAGGAAACTTGGATCTAGCATCATGGTGGTAGGAGAGAAGGAAGTTATGAAGACCTTAAAGGAAGAGGGAGTTCTAGGTTTTTCCTTCATTGTTAATCCAAAGTGCAGGTCTATTTTTTCCTCAAACAAAGGGGAACCTATACCTAGTGAAGTCCAAACCTTGTTGGAGAAGCATAAGGACATTGTGGTGGATGAATTGCCTAGTTCCCTACCTCCAATTAGAGATATTATTCACCATATTGCCCTAATATTAGGAGCTAAATTTCCTAATAAGGCTACCTACAAGATGACACCAGCCCAAAATGAAGAGATAACAAAACAAGTGGAAGAATATTTGGATAAGGGCCTAGTGAGGAAGAGTTTAAGCCATTGTGTAGTTCCTACCATGTTGGCTCCTAGGAAGGATGGTAAATGGAGGTTATGCACTAATTCAAGAGCCATAAATAGGATAGCCATCATATATAGGTTTCCTATGCCAAGGATGGAGGATCTTATGGATTGCCTGGGAGGAGCTCGCTACTTTTCAAAGATTGACTTGAAAAGTGGGTATCATCAAATTAGGATTCATGAAGGGGATGAATGGAAAATATCATTCAAGAATAATGAAGGTCTTTATGAGTGGATGGTCATTCCTTTTGGCTTGTCTAATGCCCCCAGTACCTTCATGAGACTAATGAATGAGGTATTGAAATATTTTATTGGAAAATTTGTTGTAGTTTATTTGGATGACATTCTTGTCTTTAGCAAGACCAAGTAGGAGCATTTGGAGCATCTTGCCCAAGTCTTGAGAAGGTTGCACGAAGAGAAGTTGTTGATCAACTTGCAAAAGTATGAGTTTATGAAAGAAGAACTGGTCTAGCTTGGATTTGTCATCTTAAAGGGCAGTTTGAAAATGGATCCATGAAAGGTTGAGGCCATTCTCAATTGGCCAACACCTAAGTCAGTGGGTGATGTGAGGAGCTTTCATGGCCTTGCAAGCTTCTACAGGAAATTCATTAAGAATTTCAGCCAAATTTGTGCACCTATCATAGATACAATCAAAGGAGAGAAGAAGAGTAAGTTTCAATGGACCAATGAAGAAAATGAAAGGTTTGAGTACTTGAAAAGAAAGGTATCACAATAGCCTATCCTTGCTCTTCCTTATTTTAATAAAGTTTTTACTATTGAGTGTGATGCAAGTGGTCAAGCAATAGGTGTTGTTTTGAGTCAAGAAGGAAGACCGGATGCATTCTTTAGTGAAAAACTAAATGACACTAAGAGAAAATATTCCTCATATGATCTTGAGTTGTATGCTATGGTCCAAGCTTTAAATAAATGGAGGCACTACTTGTTACCAAAGGAGTTTATAGTATTCACTGACAACCATGCACTTAGTTTCTTGAATGGAAAGGAAAAATTGAATCAAAGGCACATGAAGTGGGTTGAATACCTACAAGCATACATAATATCCATAAAGCACAAGGAGGGACAAGAAAATAAATTTGTAGATTCCCTTAGTAGAAGGGCCATGATGGTTCAAGAAGTTCAATTGCAAAGTGTGGGCAAAGAAGCTCTTAAAGGTATGTATAAGGAGGATGAAGATTTCAAGGTTTCTTTTGATGTTTGTTCTCAGTTTTCAGATGTTTTTCATAGTGATTATGCTGATTATGTTTTGCAAGATGGTATATTGTTTAAAGGGGCTCAATTGTGCATACCCAAGTGCTCTATGAGGGAGAATATAATAAAATAAAATCATAGTGGGAGTCTTGGAGGGAAATTTGGACTTGAAAAAACCTTGGATCAGGTTAGGAGGTTCTACTTTTGGCCTAAAATGTAGGTGGATATGAGAAGGTTTGTGGATACTTGCACCATATGTTAAAGAGCAAAGGGGACTACTTCAAATGTTGGTGTTTACTAACTTCTACCAATCCCAAATAGACCTTGGGAGAGCATATGCATGGATTTTTTCCTAGGACTTCCTAAGACACAAAGGGGAGTTGATAGTGTCTTTGTAGTGGTTGATAGATTGAGCAAAATGGCCCATTTTATTCCTTGTAAATGCACTAGTGATGCTTGTAACATTGTAGGTCAATTTTTCAAGGAGGTTGTGAGAATGCATGGCATTCCTTTGAGCATTGTATTAGATAGGGACTCCAAGTTCATGGGTCATTTTTGGAGGACCTTATGGTGAAATTTGGGGAATAATTTACAATATAGTTCTACCTACCATCCGCAAATAGATGGAAAAACAGAGGTCGTCAATAGATCACTTGGTAATCTCTTGAGGTGTTTGACAAAGGAACATGGTGTTCAATGGGATTTGGTGTTGCCTAAAGAAGAGTATGCTTATAATGATTCAATCAACATGAGCATAGGTAAAAGTCCCCCTGAGGTAGTGTATGTGATGAACCCAAGGGGAATCTTTGAGTTGAGAGATCTAAAAGGAATGGAGAAGAGGAGTGTAGAAGGAGAGGAGTTTTCCATAGCAATGAAATCTATTCATGATCAAGTGAAAGAGAATCTCAAGAAGAGTGTGGACCAATAAAAAGAGAGGGAAGATTTGAAAAGAAGGAATGTTCAGTATAAGGTGGGAGATCTGGTTTTTACATATTTGAAGAAGGAGATGCTACCTAAGGGAAAATACACAAAGCTCCAAGTGAAGAAAATAGGCCCTTGCAAGATCATTCACAAGTTTGGGAAAAATTACTGAGACAAAACTCCCTCCTAGAGTGGCTATCTACCCCATTTTTAATGTTTCTGACTTGTACCCCTTTAAGGGATCTTTGGATGTAGGTGCAAGTATTGAAGTTGATGAAGATTGGTTGCAAGACCTTCCACCATTTGAACCTTTGACACTTGAAGCTATCCTAGAAACTAAAGAGGTGAAAAGGACAAGAAAGATGGTATATAATGAATATTTGGTTAAATGGAAAGGTCCTCCACCTAAAGATGCAACTTGGATGAGTGAAGAAGATATCAAACAACATGACATTACTCTGCAACAACTGATCTCAGGTGGTACTTGAGATCTCTTCCACCCCATGTGTATGGTGCAGGGGCACCTTGGGGTCTCCATGCCTCCATGAGGATTTGTTAAACTTTGTTTTTTTTTTCAAGATGCTTGTAGTGTAATAAGGTCCAAAGGACCATTTTCAGTGGTTTGTAATAAGATTTCTATGCTTGTAATGGGTTTTTAGTGGTTGAAATAGGTCTCATCACCTTGTAAACTTGGTGCATCTAGGCTTAATAAAAAAAAAAAGTGCCATGATGTAACCAAGTAATAGAGGGGAGATATTTTGATGTTTTAGTAGGATTAGAGGTTTCTTGGACATATTTTGGTCTTGAAATGGAGTCGAGTTGAACATGTTATGCTTGTGTTTTAAGTTGTCTTAAGTAGGCAACTTGGCAAAAACTGAGTTTGTTAGTCCTCCAATGACCCTCTAATTAAAAAAATAGTTGAGGGAAATTGGGAGGAGTGATAATATGTTTAAAAAGGCCTCTCTTGGTTGAGGAAAAGGTTGTTGGTCATTTGGAGAAGATTTGAATAAGAAAGGTTGTGTTTGTCTCAAGTTTTTTTGTTATTTTATTGCTAACTCGGATGGTATAGACAAGGATCTCTTTGTACAGGCCTACGGATGACATGATTAAATATAGGGATGAGATAGCTTCCTTTTGGTGGTGGTTTGGTCCAATTTCATAGAGTATAAAGGAAGTTATTTCCATTTTTTTGGAAGTGGTCTGAAACCCTCAAAAACTAGAGTTTGATCACAAAAATGCAAAGAACTCGCCATTCCTTCATGGTCAAGGCTTGATTCTTGGTGGAATGGTAGAGTTTGTATCATAATTTGTGATGGAAGAGGTTTTGGAGAATGAATGGGAGTTTGGAGCAAATACTTGGGTACCCTAGGACTGGTATCCTCATGTGACAAGCCTAAGTTTGGTATTTTGTGAGTGAAAATTGTTGAGAAGAGTGTTTTTTGGTGTTGAAATGTGTTTATTGGAGTTTTAAGAACCTTTTTCATGGCTTAGGGGAGTTGGGGTGTGCTTAGATAGCACGGTTCTTGCTTGGAGTAGTCAAATTAGGCTTCCTTGTGGTGTTATAGGTTGATCCATTGTATTTGTTCTGTTCAATATCATGCCCTAAGGTTTTGGGGGTTTGAAGAGGTCTACATAGGGGTCTATAACTAGTGCCACTTGTATGGTTATTGCCTTCAAGGGATTTTTATGTTGACTGTCTTAATTGATAGGGGTATAAGGAAAATAAAGCCTAATGTTGTATTGGTGAGTAGTTTATTGTTTCTAAGTGCAAAGTCCTATTTGTTGGTGTTGATCAGTCAAGTAAGCGATTTTGAAGATATTACAAAGCCTTTGGTTGAGTTTAGTTACAAGAATGCTTGGTTATGACTACCCTACTTGGAAAGGCTACAAGGAGCCTTTAGGTCTATTTTGAAAGCGATGGAGAAATGAAGGTTTCTAGATGCAAGGTTGGGTTGTTTGTAATGTTTTTTCATGAAAGGAATGTTCCAAACATCATCAAGTCAGTTAGTTGTGTTTTCCTTTGAGAACCATTTTTGAATGGTGGGGTTATCTCCTTGAATGAATAGTGGAATTGAAGGGTCCACATAAAGAGTATTTGAGAGAAGCTAAGAAAAAGGAGTTGTTTGTCATTAGAATCAGGTCTTCCCCTGCTCACTCTACATCATTGGGGAAAGTAGTTAGTCAGTTGGAACTGAAAAGGCAGTTGCCTTAATGGATCAAAGCATTGTATTGGTGAGAAAACAAAGAACTTTGTATTCTTGAATCAAATTTTGGCAATAAAGTTCCTTGTTTTCCTAATCTTTTGTGTTTCCTCTCTTTTACCAGTCATGTATGGACTATACAATTGAATTTGGGTTGTAATATTGTTTTGATTTCATAAAGGGATGTATGTACCTTCAAGATAAATTGATTTGAGATTTTTTGTTTGAGTTTAGGGTCTATTTTAATCTATTTTTACAAAGCTGGTCTGAAAACCTAGTCAAGGGTTTTGAGGGTCGTATAAGGAATAAATTCACCATCCCACCACTGTATCTTTAGGAGATTGGTGGGATGGATTTTTAGGGGTGTTTTAAGGCTGCTTTAAGTTTTTTAAGTGTTGGCAGGGACAAATAAGTCAAGAATACAAAGGGAATGTTGTTACATTCGATTCTTTGAAGATTTCCATGTAAAGAATGTTGCTACAAACTAGGGTTTGATGAGATAACACTTTTAGTGCAAAAAATATTGTTACTAGAGAATATGCAGACCAAAAAAAACATGTTTGAAGGGGTGGCAGGTGATATTGAGGTTTGCAATATACATTTCCAATAAACCCTCACTCATTTTGTGTTGAAAAGTCTATAACCAAGGGTTTTCATTTTGAGACATAAAGAATGGTAAAAGTGTTCAAGTGTTGATTTATTTTGTCATTTTAGACCTTTCTCTAAGACTATTTATAGGTTTTGGGGATTGATTCAAGTTGTTTTGAGATGACTTGCTTTGATAAATTGACCTATTTGAGGGCTAAAAATGTGGGACAATCAATTGTTTTGTTAGTTTTTTTCAAAGAAATGTTATGGGATGTAGAGATATGTTATTACATGTCAGAATATTTCTCCAAAATAGTATTACTTTCATAAAGATTCAAGATTATTTGACTGATACAGTCGTTTAGGGTATGTTGCCTTACTACTAGGAAATCTATGAATTCACTGTACTAAGAGTTGATTTTGTACAAACAACATTCAGAGTGATGGAAATTGGTTTAGTTCAGTCTTAAATATGTTGTTAAATAAGCTTCTATGTTTGGCTAAAGTTTGGAGGACATAATTTGATTGTATTGGTGTTTTGGAAAAGTGAGTCCAATATGAAAAGAAAGAGTCTTGACTGTAGAGTTGTGAAATTTGTTGGTTTAGAGATTTGTGAATGTGTAATGGTTTGTTTCACTAAACAATATGATAATTGTAGTGCCTTAGAAGTCTTGTAAAAGGATGGTAGTAGGAATGCATGGTTGGTTGTCTTACTGCCTTGGTTGGAAATAGATACTATAAAGAGTAAATTGAGCATGATGAATGAATAGATTGTTTTCAGAGGTTCTAAGCAGGATTTTGTTTGATTTCAGTCAATTTGATGAAGGTGAATCTTTATTTAAGTTTGATAAAGATGTAGAGCCAAGTTATGTTGTTTTGTGGCTTTGTAGAATTGAAGAATCAAGGGAAATTATATGAGATTTTGATGAAAATATTAGTGAATCCAAGATGCTTGTTCAATTTGATCTTCTCCAATTGTGTTTGGGACAAAAGTTCCCCAGATGAATAGATTTTGTTGATAGATTCCCTTGCATCACCAAATAACTCTACCAGGGCTAGAAATGCTTGACTGACAATAGAGCTATGTGAAAGTGTATAAATGAGATAAACAAACTAAGCATACATCTACACTTCTAAATACGACATTGCATCAAAGATTCAAAAGATTTAAGCTAATTTAAACTAAGAATCTTCAGAAATCTGTCCTATTGCTCTCTAACTCTAAATATTTCCTTAATCAACTTACTCTTAGATTTTAGAAGCTAATTGATTGTTGAAATGACACTTAAAGAATGAGAATTAAGCTAATTCTATTTCTATACGATTTAAATATGCAAATCTACTGTAATGGCAGCCATGACTTTAAATGCTGAATGCTTGATGAATGCTAGATGAATGTTTGATGGATTGATCCTAAAACTAGATTGCTTGAATACTTGATTGCCTGGAATACCTGCAGAGTAAGATTACACAAATTAGGATCCTCTTCCTGTAGCCAAAAACCTATATTTATAGATTTCACGGCACACATTTGTGAAGGGGTAACACAACAGAGGTTGAGATTCAATCTGGAGAATTGAATGGTATGAGATGAGAAGGTGGAGCTGATCATGGAAGATTGTTCCTCCCCATGAAAACACTAGGCAAGATGAGAGGAAATATTTGAGGCAGAAGATTGAGAGGATTTCCTGCAGGTTTGTCTCTGAGGCTCTTCCCGTGAATGACAGTTGAATTAATTAGATTTGAAAAATATAATTTTATTGGTGAGTGAATAGAGGGATATGATTTTATGCATTTATTTAAATATTTTTGGTTTATTTAAATTCAGAAAAGAGGAATAAATAATTTAATAAAACAAACTATAGAAGTTGTTTATTAAATTAAATAAAAGGAATATGATAATTAAATTAAAGATTCTAGGATATCTTTATTTAATTAAGAAGAAATGTGATGAGGTAATTAAATAACACAAATTATTGAAGTGTGTATTTAATTTAAGATATAATTAATAGATAAAGTATAGAAGAAATAATAATGATAATAATTAAATAAAACAAAGTATTTAATTTTGTTTATTTAATTAAGAGGGAAATAATATGATAAAATAGAAGAATTAATAATGAACTTAATATAAATAAATATTTCTATTTATTTACTAAGTAGATGAATTTAAGATTAATTAATCAAATAAGTCGTATTTAATTAATTAGATTCTCCGCACCATTTTAGGTGTCCACACTATGTTTGGGAATTGAGATAACCTTGTCGGGGATATGGATGTTTGACTGCCAAGGCTCTATCCCCGGTTGGCTTAAAAGGAATTTCCATATTATGTAGATTAATGCAAACAATTTATATTTCCTAAGTTTACTATGGAATATGGAATAAATAATCAATTGCACATATGTGAGCTTAGTAATACTTAATTCTGCATGCTAACCAAAGTGTAATCTGAATGTTGGAATAAGGATCCCATGATTTATAATTAGAAGACTAAAAAAATTTGACACATCGATGTTAGATATGGAATTGAATTTCTATTGATATGTTTAGTTTTGTTGATTGGTAGTTGTTGTGTGTTCTCAAAACATGCCCCATTTTTCCCCTTGGAAAAATGTAAACCCCCCTTTTTTTCTTTTCCTATGTTCCTTTTTGCTTTCATTTGCTTTGGCATCATTATGCTGCTTGGTTGGTTGTTGATCTTTCTTTCAATTTTGCTTGGAATTTATGTTGATTTATCCTTTTGTTTCCCAGATTCGGTGTTTCGATCTTTTTACAAAGTTAACATGTTACTAGAAACCACCATCCTAGAGTCATGCATTTGCACCAAGATAATTTGTAGCTTCATTTGATTAAAGCTCTACCTGGTATTTCTTGACCGAAGTTGTCAATCTCAGTAGTTACCTTTTTATTGGAGCCCAACATTTTATTGTTTCCTTTTCTTTTCTTACTTGAAAGTTAGAAGCTAGAGAGTTCATTTTGAAATTTTGTTAATCTATCTTTTCTCTTGTTTCGGTTTTCTCTTTCCAAAGCCTAGAAAGTATTTCTGAATCCTGACATTTTTTTTTCAAAAGTTAATACTAGAAATATTTTAATCCCAGTGATCACCAATTGAACATGTATCTTTAATGACATATACCTTGCAAAAAATCAGTGTGACATCTAATTTCCATGTATAATCATCATGTCGTCTTTCTTCTATAGTAGCAAGCCTGCTCAAAAATCTAGGTGTTCGTGATTTGGACCATGATCCATAATGATTGCACCTTTATTCAAGGATTTAATGTGAAATAACAAGAAATTAATGAAGGTGGAAAGCTACCTATGTACTTGGCACCACCTCAAGCATGCAGTTGCTTTCAGAACACTCCACTTCGCTTCATATTAAAATTTGTGAAGGACATTGAAGTAACGAAATGACACTGGTGCACAAGGAGAGGTAAATTTTGAGAAACCAATACAAAACTACCAAGGGTTTTGGAGTTGCATTATGAAATATCATCATTATAGACCAGAACTAGGTATGTTCTAAATAACTGATATTCTGTTAGGTGATTTTCAAGCTAAAAAGTATCAATAATGGTATTTCCATTTAGAAATGAAATGTTGATTATTCTCTGATTTCATGAATTTAATTTAAAATTAATTGAAATTTTATAAACTATAAGTTTTGGTTAAATTTAACCCTAACTCGCACACAAGAAACACATTCTAAAAATTGTAGAACACATTAGATAAAATGAGCACTTCTGATGCAAGCACATAAGATGAATTCAAATATTGTAATTCACAAGTTGTACTAAACAATGTAGTGGTTACAGACACTCATTTGGGATGGTGTTCTCATATTGAAATCCATTCACGGATATTACAAGAAAATTCTTCTCAATGTACCAAGAATGCTGCGGAAATGGGTTACTTTTGGCAAGAGGGTTTCTGCCAGTGATGGAGGCCCCTGAATTAGTTATGCAATGCATGAATTACTATAACCTAGCTAAGAGGGTCATTGAGAAAGAAAGGAGAATTTATGCAAACCTATCACAAAAAGGAATCATATACACATTTGGTCTCCCCATTTACACACAATTGTACAATGTTTATATAAAGGCTAAAGGAAAGACATATATCAGAATGTTGAAGAGCATAATAGAGAAATTATGAGTACCCAATGGTGCCAAGAGCCTATTATACAAAATACCAAGGTAATTCAGAGGTCTATGTTCAAACAAGAAATGTAAGATATTATAACTTTGCTGAGCAGAGTAGCTGGTTTATGAGATGCAAGAAAATTTGAACCCTGGATGTTTGTAATAATATCCCATCTGATGGAAGGTCCTATGGAATTGTATTGGGGAAAGCCAATAAGTGACATACTATATGAATAGATAACTACATTTCCCAAAACTAGATGCTTCTATATGTCATCTTATGTTATTTACTCTTGTACTATGAGGGCCACCAAATAAGGGTTGAAATAGATTGTTACTCTTGGTACAAAGGTTAGAAAAAAATTGATATATGCACATCTACCCAAGGTCACCATCCATGGATACAAAGATGATTATAGGAAATTCAATGATTTTTTCTTCATGAAATTGATTAGAACAATGGAAGGTGATAAAGAAAGAAGATTATCCCTAGAAGCACAAAGTGCTATTCGACCACTGGGAGGTTGGTACATATAGTTCCCTACTTACTCCTACATCAAAGTGGAGGGATTTGATCGACATCCATTCATACTTCCCAAGTACCCTATAGATAAAAATCTTTTATTGGAATTGGTAAGATAGTTGAAACTGTCTTAGTCTCTTTATAGCCATGTTTGCAAGAAGGCCTCTTTTAAATTTCACATTGCAATAGGAAACTATAAGTGTAGTACAATTAAATTGACTAACTTGTGTGAAGAAGAATTGAGGACATACCATTTTGAAGAATTCCCACTCCAGAGAATATATTATGATATTGAAGGAAATATTGCTAAGAATATAGGTAGTTTTCATGCTCATGTGCCATGCCTAGAAGATTATTGGCTTAATTGTGAAGATGAGCATGCAACAAGAAGAAGATTGGCTTCATGATGTTCCAAATCAGTTAGAAGAGGATGATGGCCAAGTGTTGAACAAATTCTATAATGAAGACAGGGTATATGATGAACCCATTCCAGACCCAAGCTTTGATTATGAAGATATGACATCAATTAATGAGTTCACCAGACCAATCTTAATGTATACTCAACATTGGATTGATGATTTTTGTAAAGTTTTGAGAGAAAGAGGAATTGAGCCTACATTCTCAGAAGATAATAGGAGAAAGAAAAGAGACGAGACAACATTTGAGAGTGGAGAGCCTACTAAGAAAAGAAGGAAAACTAGTAAGGCAACTCTAGGTATAATAATTGAAGAAAGAACCCTTGAAATTGCAAGACAAGAAGTTCCCTTGAAACCATTTAATAAACAAAAAGATGTAGAGACAGGTAAAGATAAATCAAAAGTAAAACCTAAAGATGCATCTTCCTCTACAACAAAACCAAGAACTAGAGTGATTATTGATGAACAAATAGGAGCAATAGAAAATGTTGGTGCACAAACTAGGTTTGCATCTCAAAGAGCCATAGTGTTGTTTACCTCTCCCCCTTATGTTAACATGGATAGTATGAAAGAAGAACTAGGAGGGAATCCTGTGGTTTTAGAAGAAATTTCTAAGGAAGATGAAGCCATAATTAAAGAATAGGTGGACAAATGGAGTGCTATGTGGGAGAAACTGAAAGAAAAGAAGTCTAAAGACTAACCTATGGCACATCCAGTGACAGAAGAAATTTAGGATATAGGTTCTAATCCCATAAATGTTGAAGAAGATTTTAAACAAGAAACACTCACCTTAGAGGCAGGAAACCCTAATGTACTTGAGATTGAAAAAGGGGATACTATAGAGAAAGATCATGTTGATGAAAGAATTATTGAAGATACTCTTGATTCCTAGCCTTCACTTGAGAATGTTGCAAATATTAATGAACAGTCATAGGTCTTTGAAGAATCAAAGAAAGGCCATGTTGAATGTTAAATTGAAGTTAAGGAAGAGGAATCTACACAGTTTTCAAGTGATGGAATTGAAAATGAAGAAAACTCTGATGTAACAATGAATAAAGAAAGTAATGTTTGAAGAGATGAAGTTGAAAATTTGGATAGAAAGGAAAATATAAGTCTTAAAATAGAGGGGACGATGTAAAACCCTACTAAACCCAAATCTATGGTATAAACTACTTAAGAAATTCCCATTTCAGAAAATGTGATAGAAAAAAGAGAAGAAGTTCCTAAATCAAGTGGTAGGCAGGAACAAGGAAATGTTACAGAGGTACAACAAGATGATGACATACCTGATTAGTTAATCATGGAATTGGCTTCCCTAATGGAAGTAGAAATATTGCCTTTGAATCTTAATAATTTCATAGAAGATGGAGACACTCCTAAACCTAGGCGAAGAGAAAAAAACAAATCATGTCATACAAAGAAATGTAGATGGTAATAGAAATATTTAGATAGCTACTCCAATATTTGATAAGGATAGACATGAAATAACACCTAGGGAGTATAAGATAACAAGTATTAACCTTGGACACTCATCTTGGAAGCAAGAGTTAGAGAAAATAAAAGTGAATTTGAATGCTACTATTGCTAGAGTGCAAACATATAAGTAGAAGAAAAGAGAATTAAAGGAATGGGTTGCTACCTTGGAACATTTTATAAAGTCATTAAATTTATCTAGTCAAGAGCAAGTTGATCTGCCTAAACATCTAGTGTTGATGTCACAAGAACAAGTAGATGCTATTGCAATAGTTCACAATAAAATGAATATGTTTGAAGAATGGATTGAGTACTGGGTAAAGCAAGGAGAAGAATTCATTATAGATTCAATAAGGAAGTACAAGGAAGCATACCGCGGTTAAGAGAAATGAAAAAAATTGAAGATGAATGCAGATTTTTCTAGGAGCAAGTCATCAAAGAAAGGCGGAGCATTGAAATTCCCATGCAGTCAAATATCCAAGAGTTAATACAAAGTGATGCAATATCACAATATAAACTTCCATTTCCAAAAAAATGGAAGAAATAGTTGAAACGGGAAGGTGACATGTTAATACAGTGTATTGAAGGATTTGAAAAAGTCACTGTTGAATTTAGAAAATTGATTGGTGAAAATAAAGAATTTATTGAAATACTAGCTCGCCAAGGTTATGATCCCAAAACATTTGGAAAAGAGGGAAAAGAAGCCAAGGCTTTCAAGGAATGGATAGAAAGAATAAATAGAGATCCTATTCAGTTGCTAATGCAGGAGGTCATTGATGAAATTATACATTGCAGGAGTTACTATAGCTAGGTATGAAGCAGACAAAGTGCAAAAGAATGGTATCATACTTCAATTATCTGAAAAATATATTAGGTTCAAGCTCACTTGGAAAGTGATACAATGGTTTTTGAAAGAACATATGCATCAAGTATTAAATTCTTTCTGAGAGTATCAATTGAAGAAAGTTGAAGAAAGAATTTTGGAGCCCGAGTCATGAGTGAGAAGATGAAGAACTAGACACTAGATACTAGAAATGTGAGGAAGTTTTATTTTGTTTGCTATTTTGAGTTTGCAGGTTGATCCCCATCCTAGTAGATGTTCCTTATTCTGGTATTTTGGAAGGAAGTGGCTAGCCTTGGCATACACAAAGTGATCATGTTGGAGTATGAAGTAAAGTGTTGCTACTGATGAAGTCAAAGCCTTGAATTAGTTTGGAATAATCTTGATGATAGTTGGCAGATGCCACATGCCACGTTTAAATTTGTTATTTCTGATTCTCTAGATAAACTTTTAAGTTGAACTTATAGGGCCTTATTTCTATAAAAGGTCATCTTAGCCCTTCTTTTTATTTTAATTTCAGAATTTGTGGATGTCGGAGGAGCATAAACTTTTAAGTTTTGTTCCTTTTTCTTATTTTCTATACCATTCCTATGTAAAAATTTGTATGCACATAGAAATTGATTAATATTAGAGCTTATTAGATAGCTACCTATCTCAGTATCTTTTGTAGTTGGGTTTTTTAGTTCATCCAAACAAGACTACAGGTTGTGTCGTTTAAAGGTGCATATCTAGAAATGAAACCCCTCTCTTTAAAAGCTTGCACCATTTTATATGTAGATGTGAAGCAATTTGGTGAATTATAAAGTGGTTTTCTCTGTTTTAAATGATTCTTTAGGGCATCCATGGAGAATAACTAGGAGAACTTTTAATTTTTTAGTATTTTTGTGCTTTATTTTAGAATAGATGTTTGAATTTTTGAAAATGTTCCAAAATTTGAATGAATGGAAGAAATTTTATTAAAAATATTTTGTTTTCCATAAAATTTTTGAATGCTTAATGCTAAATCTACTTAATTTATAGCAAATAATTTATGATGTTCATGAAATATTATTGTAAATATTTTGATTTCATGATGTTATTTCATGAATGAAGTGGAAATTTTATGTGTAATGCTTATAATTCGTATAAAAAACTAGAAATAACCATAGTCGATTTGAGATTAAGGGTATGTGCAAGATCATCATGGAAAAACATGCCCTTAAGTGGTGAAAAATTTAGAAAAATCAAAGTTAGGTAACTTGACGTAAAAATTTGAATAAGTTATCTATATTATTTCAAAAATATGTAAGAACATAATATATGAAAAATTGAATGTAGTTTCTAAACTTCTAGGTTTATTTAAAAAAATAAAATCTATTTGGTGAAAATTTGAAATTTCAATGTAGTAGTACTTAAATTTCAGGGAAAAAATAAGAAGTAGGTGTTTGTTTGACCACTCTAACCACAATAAAATGATAATATTTTTTTATAATATTTTAGATATAATTAGAGGACTCATGTCCCGATGTGATGCATTTTTTTGTAATTTTTTTCCAAGTAAATAATTAATTATGAATTCTTTATTACAACATTTAAAAAATATAAAAACTCATATGTTTGACCACCTCAACTTGGTCAAAACTTCATGAATTTTTTTTTTATAAAAATCCTATAGTATGAAAAGCATAGAATGTGATGCATGTTTCATATTCAAAAAATGTGATACCATTTGAAAGCTATAGATGGTTTTCAGTCAACCTTTCAATCAGGACTTTAGTCGTAATTCAAATAGAAAATGAATAATAATTATTTATTAAATTCAAAGTAAAGCATAATTTATATTGGTGGAAAGATGGGAATCTCCTTTAAAAGCCCTTTTTGTTTCATCAATTTTGGGTAAAAAAAATTCAACATACCCTGCACATACCCATCATATCCCCACTTTTTGGACCATTATGATCCTACACATACCCTTAACAACAATATCACATCAGTACCCGAGAGCGACCCTAGTGCAACTATGACCTAGTTATCAGATACTTGGGATTGAACAAAAGCCAATATTTTCCCTATTAATAAAAAATAACCTTTTAGGTTGTCTTTCTTCCATATCAATCAAGAAGGATAGGATCTTTGAAGTCTTGTTTGTGAATAATTTATTCACCCTATTTGTTATGAGTAAAATTGTCATCAACACTTTTCACTTCATTCCCCCGTGAAAGGGACTAGCCCCATAGTCTTGGCAATATCACTTTGTCCACTTGATGAAGGTTATTATCATTGCATCAAAGTGACTTCATTGAAAATACCACTGATGTCATCCAGTCTCACCGATGACACAAAGACCGCCAAGTTGCCAAAAACCCAAACTTTAGAACTGTATAGAAGGGGGATTCCCTACACACGAGTTCTCTTCATTCAGAGAGCCTCACAGGGAAAACTACCCTAAACTACCTTAGGAACAATGCGAGAGTTTTAAAATTAGGAAGAGTGGGTCACAAATATTTTTTAGATAAATTGACAAGCTCTAGTCCAAAGGATGACACTGTGGAATTCAGATGACAATACAATGCACTAGCATCTCAAAGGCATGTTGTCATCTCGTACAAACCAAAAACTGATAATATCATAGAAAATAGAAAAATGACTACTACTACTTTGATTCTTGAGAACTTCTAAAGCATAGGAATATAATGGAATGTGATAGAACTAAAGCAAAGTAAAGAATAAATGATAAAGTAAGAGAATAAGAGCTAGAAAATGCTCACAAAAACCCAATTAATGAAGCATCCAACTAGTAGATATCTCCAATACCTATGTTTGTAAGATTGAGAGAAAGTATTGAGGATGTATAGGGGTTTGCCTCAGTCAAACCCCCATTTTGGTGTTCTCACCTCCATAGACAACTAGATAGATAGAGAGAAATGAACCAAAATGGACAAAAAGCATGTGGTGAAATCAAAACCCACTTTAGGAGTAGAACCTGCACCACCAAGTATGGGTGACAAAAGTAATCCCTGCTCAAGGAGGAGAACTCGTGTCACAAAGTAAGGATGTAATCGCTAGGGGATATGGAATCCCAAGATGTTCACAAGCATGAAATAAGGGAGATGAAGCTGAAAGAGCCAAACGAGTTGCAAAGAGGGAGGGAAAGATAGATGTAAGAGCCAAGAGTGGTGCAAAGAGAGTTGTGAAAGCTTTTGAAAATAATGTTGTAGCAAGCTATATGGAACCATGCAAGAAAGATAGCAAGATGGGAGAATGTGTCAAGATAGAAACTGAGAAGGAGAAGAAGCTAGAATGAAGCTAGAGGACCAAATAAATGGAAAATATAGCATTTAAGGAAGGAAT
>VDFB02346857.1:0-102976 GCA_007258455.2 Sequoia sempervirens | reverse complement strand
AGTGGTGTGTCCTACATGTCTAGAGCTTACCATAAAGTCAAACTCTAATTCTACGATATTCTCAACCTAGTATGTATTTGGATCACAATGAATTGACACTGTAGACAATGGCTACCTACAATACTTTGGCCAAAGATTCAACACCTAGTTCTTCGAGTGGGGATCATCTATATTCACCACTACAATTGCTCGATTTTTATTTGACCATTAGTATTCTATTCTAGGTTATTCCCTTTCCCATGGATTATCCTCACCCTAGGAATAATCTTCCCATAAACTCATATCTAAATGACATTGCTACAAGTATCTCAAAGCAACTCTATCTTACCAATTAACCATACAGATAGCTTAACGTCATATCATTAAATGACTCTATTTCAAAAGTATAATCTCAACAATTAAAGTCTCCATTCAAGAGTGTAATTTCAATAATAAATAACTTCCATCAAAATCATAATCCCATCAATAAATGACCTCATTCAAAAGTATAATCTTCAAAAATCAAAAGTATAATATTCAACAATAAATAATCTTAATCAAAAGTATAAAATCAACAATAAATGATCAATCCAATTATGTAGGTTAATCTCAACTTATGTGCTTTAACCAAAGATCAAATAAAAAAACCAGCCAAGTAGGTTAACCTCAGCCTAGGGTTTCAATCAATAATCAAGTAAATATCCCAACCCAGTAGGTTATTCTCAACCTAGGGTTTCAATCAATAATCAAGTAAGCAACGATCAAGTGATCATTCAAGTATAGATTAATAATATGGTTTGCATGATGTCACATCCTATCAACAATGATGTCTTTCATACCATCATTATTGTTGTAATGCTAACCTCATTATTCCCAAGGTTTACCTAGCATTATAAGCTAATAAATTCAAGTTACCTCAAGACATCGATACATGTACTACATTTCACATTTCATTCTATATACTTATAGTATAGACTAAATACGTGTAGTCTTAAATAGAAATATCATCATCTATTTTCCCATATAGGGTATATAAAACTATTAACCCAATATGACATGTTTCTCCAACATAATAAACAACCAAGAAGCATACAAGCATATACAAGTATCTCACACAAGTAAAAGAAAATATTTCAACATGACAATACAATAAACAATCTTTCCAACATAATAACAAAGAAGTAGAAATCCACATGCATGTTTAAAGCTTCTAACTGAATAATCTTCTCCTCAAGTTTGCTTGCAACTTCCACTATGAACTAATCAAACACCTCTACTAGCTTCACTCTAAATCTCTCAAAAAATCAAATATAAAGTAACAATACAACTCTTAATCTCACAAACTCTCAACTGACTTTGCACTAAATTTATAGCAAAATAACTCTTAAGAAATATGATTGATAAGTGATGCATTTGGTAGAATGATCACCTCTATTTATACTAATTTGTGAGCAACCAAAGGCTACAAACAAGTAAGTATTTATGCCACCTTTCATCCTCATGCAACGAATCCCTCATAGGTTTGTAACACATGACAATCCATACTATGCAAATGGCTGATTCGACTTGATATTTGGGACAACAAGCTCAAAATAGGTTTCCTAATTTGAATTCCATTACAAAATGCTGCCAAGTTTTCACTTGATTTAGTCCAAATACTTATTTGCAGCCTTATAAAAATTCAAAGACTTCTTTTACATTCCAACCTCAAGAAAATATGGTGCCACCTTCATAAGCGCGGGCTTGACATATTCTATAAATTTCTTAAACAACAATAACTACATTCTAAAATGTTTACACAACAACACTATCTCATACATGCTTTGTTTCATGCTTTTGAATTGGTCTCTCAACCTTATGCCTTGGCTTATATTCCACTATAGGTTGTGCCTTGCATTATCATATGTGCCTCCTTACATGGCATATACTTTACTATTTTCAAACTGTTAAAATATTCCTTATAGTGTTGCATACAAGTTCATCTATTTTTCATTTAATAAGCTAAGTCCACTTTGGATAGGTGTTGCATACATTGTTAAGAATATTGGTTTAAATATGTATACTTTTTCAAGTGTTATCTATATGCACTGGTCCAAATACATCAATGTTCAAGGCTTAAATGTCCTTTCACTTATTTACTCTTGCGCTATATGTAATGCACTCCATTTGCTAATATTTAATATGCAAACACATCCATATATATATTAACATATATCATTATAATATATGTATATGTATCACCAAAAAATGTATAGTTGGCATTGTTACACTCACTTGAGTCTTTCTTATGGACTTTGGCTTGATTTTTCCTAGATTTAATGTTGTAATGTGGTCAACACGTTCACATTAGGTCTTGGACCCTTGTGAATCATTAAGACTTCTAGGATGTCTTGTAAATGTGTTGTGAAGTGTTGTAACCCACTTTCACATTTTTCTAGGACCCTTTCATTATAATTCACTTAAATAACCCCTTTTTATCACTTACCAATTCTTATTTCAAAGTGTTGTAAAGATTTGTAACAAACTCTCACACTTTTCTAGACTCGTCCTCACTAATTCAACCCTTTCTCATGTTTAAATGACCCCTTAATGCACTTTCTGACCATACTTAAGTGTATTTGTTAGGATATTCCTGTTAAACATTATTTAATGCACTTTAATTTTTGACACCCAGTAAATTTTCCCTAGTGGGACCAAGTCGCCACCTGGGGTGACTTAGTCCCACTAGGCACAAAAATCAAAATAATTTCAATTTTCTAGCAAGATTTTATTCTCTTACCCTTGAGGTCGGCCTGTGATGTGTTATTTTTGGGAATTATTGGAAAATCAAGTATAAATAAAGGGTTTTTCTCTCATTTTAACACCTATTCATTCTCAAGCACCTAATTCACTCATTCACTTAATCTTTCTCAAGCATTCAAGCACTATAAGCATCATCAAGTCATCCATTGGAGCACTTCATTGCATATCTTCAGATTTATACATCAAGGGTTTGGTAAGTTTATGGAATTGTATGTTGTTTACTTATCATTCTCTTCTTATTTCATTTCATTTCATAGGGTTTGATTACCAAATCGGGGTTTGACCAAGAAAAACCCCTATACTCTAACCCTTAACCCTTTTTCCCCTCTTTGCACGTGTGTTTGCAGGTCTTGTATGTAGATTTATCAAAGAGAAAAGCATCAAAAAGGTGTTTTCAATCCATCAAAGTCATCAAATTCAACAAAATGCTAATTGAAGCTTGGAGATCAATTTCAGCCCATTTTCTACAATTTCTGGACCGAACACCTATCAGAAAAGGAAGTGCAGACCTAAAGCTACATAATCCTGCCCCGAATTTCTAGAAATTCCCAAGTGGACTAAGTTGCCATCTGTGGAAAATTAGTCCCACTATCAAGCCTTAAAAGTGGTTTCTGTATCTTTGAGTACCCATTTGGCAAATTCCTGTTCTAGCAAATTTTCTCTGAAACTGGACTAAGTCACCCAGTTTGGCGTAAGTGTCCTAGCCAACATTTCTAGTCAACTCTGCAGGATTCCAGAGCCTCTCTACATCAGAATTCAGATTCCAAGTGCACCTCTCTAGTTTTGTTTAATTTTTTCATCATTTATTTGCATTCTTAGTTATTTTTGCATACACCACTGTGTTTTCCATCATTTTGCATTTCTTATATTTAACATCAATAAATCATTTCTTTTTCATTTTATTGCATTTAGACATCATAGTTAAGCACATTACATCCCTATTTACATTAATCTTGAATATAGACATTAGCATTTTGGGTCCATTTCTCTTCTTTTAGTGAAAAATCCTTGAAGAGCTGGAGAACCCTTGGACACCCAAAATTAGTGTTCACATTTTGGTGAATCCAACTTTTGAAATTTTTCTTTTTGATTTCAAGTGCATTTTCATCCTATGTTTAACTTTCATTAGCATTGCATTAGGTGTTGCATTTTTTAAATTGCATCCTAGGGTTTTAAAAAAAAATGCATCAATGAAAAGCTCATATAGCTTGCATTTTTGCATTTTATTTCATTGGAAAACAACAAAAATTATTCATTTTCATACTGTAGTTGCATCTATGCATCTGAAAAACATCAAATTGCATTTAAAATTTCTTAAAAATCACAGCAAAATCATCACTGGGACTAATTCGCCACATTGGGCAACTTAGTCTTTCTACACATTTTGCACTGTAATTTCTAGCATTTTCTAGGCATTTCCTGCATTTCAGTTTTATGTTATTACATTCTTTCATAATTTCTAAATTTGTTGTTCTCTTCTATCTATTGCCTATAGTTTGCTTGCATCATGGCTTTTTGCTTTAATAAGTTTTGGACATCATTAAAATCCTTAGTGGACATGTCAAATTATGATTTTGGAACTAATCTTAATGACCTTGAGCTTCCTCATGCTCCTTCTACTCCTCATGAATTTCCTCCTCATGATGTTGACATCATTGGAGAAGATGATGACAACCTGAATAAGTTCTTAAATGAATGTCTTGAAAACCTTGAAGCCAATGCATCCTTTTATCCATCCATGAAACAACAAGACCTTCCTATGGTATCACCTCCTAATATTTTTGGTTACCTACATCCTAAAACAAATGAAGGACCTAAGTTCCCTCCATCAGGTGGACCTAGTTCCTCTAACCAAGCAACTCCTCAACCATTCTATGATACCAAAGTTACAAACATATCAATCAACCTTGAAGAAACTTATGGCAAAGGTTTTACCATCTTAAGCAAACAAGGATGTGACACAACAACTGAACATAATATTCATCAACAGTTAGAACAAAGTCCAAAAGATGAAAACACAACAAGGTTAGGCTATCAAGATTCTCCTCATGACAGCAAGCCTCCTTTAGAATATTGGAGACTTCGTGATGATGGCATGGTGATCTTCTATTCCCCCCCCATCTGAATGTCCTCCTTCCTCATGAACAACCCTTACATGATACCAATGATAAGGATGATAGGATCCCCATGGGTCCTCATCATCCAATCCATGAAAAGGGTGAATCTAGTAAACGAAAATGACCTTACAAGTTGAAAAAATTAAATTTTCCTCTCCATCCACCACCTGAATGTGAAAGTAAATTGCAAATCCTTCTAAAAAAATAAGTCATTTTATTACCACCTATGAATAGGTTGGTAATCTATCCTAAAGATGCTAACATTCCACATTGCGCTTATCATTATGTTCTTGGACATACAAGTGATGAGTGTCGCCAATTGAAAGAAATATTGAGCAAGTATCATTTTGATGGAGATAATTGCTATCTGATCAATCCATAAACCACACACTTTATTGTGTAATAGTTGTAGAATATTCCATTCTCACTATTACATTATCATTCCCATCACCTATGTCAGCTCATTCTTTCCTTGCACTCAGTGGGGGGAAGACGTAGATAGTCGTATCCTAGTAATGTATGTGTCATTGTCCCTTAGCTGCGTTATTCACCTTCCTCTTATACCAATTGAGATTGGGAGGTGAATGACTCACTTAATGGCTGACTTGCATCTGCCTTACTAGTATTTTGCATTTTATTTTCTTTTGAGTTTGCATGTGCGTATCGTGTTCCCCCATAACGTGATGTTTGATGTTCTCCCTCTCTTTGTGCAATTCTTCTAATTGTACCTTCATTCTTCTATATGTCGTACATTGATTTTTCCTTTCGCTTTTGTTTTGTGTTTTCCTTTTGGGGATGACGCAAAGCATTGAGACACCCTATGTCTCTTCCATGTTGACCCACTAGGTCTTTTTATTTTCTTTTTCACTTTTTTTTTGTGTTTTCCTTTTGGGGATGATGCAAAGCGTTGAGACGCCCTATTTCTCTTCCATGTTGACCCACTAGGTCTTTTTTATTTTCTTTTTTGCTTTTGTTTTGTGTTTTCCTTTTTGATGATGTGTTGAGGCATGTCTCTTCCATGTTGAGGTCTTTTTATTTTCAAAGCATTGAGACCTTATGTCTCTTCCATGTTGACCCACTGCTTTTTCACTTTTGTTTTGTTTTCCTTTTGGGGATGATGCAAAGTGTTGAGATGCCATATGTCTCTTCCATGGTGACCCAAAAGGCCCCTTTTTCTTTTCCGCTTGTCTTTTTATTTTTGGCTTGTGTTTTCCTTTTGGGGATGATGCAAGGAACTGAGATTGAAATGTCTCTCTCATGTTGACCCAAAAATCTTTTTCATTTTCTTTCACCTCTTTTTCTTTCATTTTTCTTGTGTTTTCCTTTTTGGGATGATGCAAAGTGTTGAGACATCCTATGTCTCTTCCATGTTGACCCAAACGGATCTTTCTTTTTCTTTGTTTTTTCTCTCTTTGTGTCATTCTTCTAGTTCTATGTGTATTTGGGCAATGATGACAGTTCTGAGCTCTATAACAAAACATTACAGCAAAGAACATACTGACTCCAAATCCATAGGTCCCTTATGTGTTTGGTGTGTTCCTTTTGGGGGCAACCCCTCTTTATGTTGTTCATTTTTTATTTGCATGATGTAGCCTTACTCAGAAACATATGACTTATCATAGGGGCTTTCCAAGTTGGCTCTCATTTCTTCTTTTTGTTTGCATTTTTCATTTGCTACTTTCAAGTAATTGCTCATAGCACGGTGTGTAGCAATTCCTTTAAAGTGGGGGCATACATTAGCATAATTCATTTTTCATTTTTCCTTTTTCTTGGTTCTCAATGCAACCTTGTTACTTTATATGATGCATTTGTCACTTTGTGGATGACATTGGGTGTGATGTCTATCATGAGCGTGATCTATCTCAGCATATTACATTCCTCTTGGAGGCTTGATGTGACACACTACATCCCCTAAGTTTCAAATATTCTATTATTTGATTAGTCCTCTCTTGGAGACATTAGACACAATGTTCCCTAAGTTATAGACCTCACATGTACTAAGCAAGACTCCTTTGAACATTCTTTTGTATGTTGCATTTTGCATTTATATGGCCACCTTGCATAACACAGCTTGCATGCCTGTGGTGCCATCACACTTGTTCATGAGTTCTAAGCATATGAAGCTTTGCTTGTCTCATGAAGCATGAAATGACATTTTCCCTTTGTGGCACCTTATTAAAGTTATCAGAAGGTATAACTTTGATATGGTTGAGCGGGAAGCCCATTCCAAGGCATGACTTTTCCCCATAGCCACCTGTGTGTTTGTGAGTACATACCAGTTGTGAGTGTATGTTTCTCACCTTTCAGGCCTTCTCACCCGGTGGACAACCATGAGTTCTGTTGCCCCAGAGTGAGTACACATTTCTTGTTCCAAACAAATAGCCTAGATCTAATCCACAATGGGCTAGAAAAATGACTGAAGCTTTCTTTCATTCTCTTTCATCATTTTCATGTGTGTTCATTTGTATTTATGTTTGGTTTGCCATGAGATATTGATCTTGGGGGCTTGATCATCCCTCTTGATTATTTTTGTCTCATCTTACTAGCATGAGTGCATTTGGATCCCTCATAATGTGCATGTTGGGCTACTTTAGTGTGAGTTTGAAGCAAGTTCATCCTCTCACTAAAGTGGGGGCTTAATGTGTCGCCAAAAAATGTATAGTTGAAATTTTTACACTCACTTGAGTCTTTCCTATGGACTTTGGCTTAATTTTTCCTAGATTTAATGTTGTAATGTGGTCAACACATTCACATTAGGTCTTGGACCCTTGTGAATCATTAAGACTTCTAGAATGTCTTGTAAAAGTGTTGTGAAGTGTTGTAACCCACTTTCACACTTTTCTAGGACCCCTTCATTATAATTCACTTAAATAACCCCTTTTTTATCACTTACCAAGTCTTATTTCAAAGTGTTGTAAAGAGTTGTAACAAACTCTCATGCTTTTCTAGACTTGTCCTCACTAATTCAACCCTTTCTCATGTTTAAATGACCCCTTAATGCACTTTATGGCCATACTTAAGTGTATTTTTTAGGATATTCCCGTTAAACCTTATTTAATGCACTTTCTGGCCATACTTAAGTGTAAATTTTCCCTAGTAGGACCAAGTCACCACCTGGGGTGACTTAGTCCCACTGGGCACAAAAATCAAAATAATTTCAATTTTTTGGTAGGATTTTATTCTATTACCCTTGAGGACGGCCTATGATGTGTTATTTTTGGGAATTATTGGAAAATCAAGTATAAATAAAGGGTTTTTCTCTCATTATAACACCCATTCATTCTCAAGCACCTAATTCACTCATTCACTTAATCTTTCTCAAGCATTCAAGCATTCTAAGCATCATCAAGTCATCCATTGGAGCACTTCATTGCATATCTTCATATTTATACAGCAAGGGTTTGGTAAGTTTATGACATTTCATGTTGTTTATTTATCATTCTCTTCTTATTTCATTTCATTTCATAGGGTTTGATTACCAAATCGAGGTTTGACCAAGGTAAACCCCTATACTCTAACCCTTAACCCTTTTTCCCCTCTTTGCATGTGTGTTTGCAGGTCTTGTATGCATATTTATCAAAGAGGAAAGTGTCAAAAAGGTGTTTTCAATCCATCAAGTCAACAAAGTCAACAAAACCCTAATTGAAGCTTGGAGACCAATTTCAACCAGTTTTATATAGTTTTTGGACCGAACACCTGTCAGAAAAGGAAGTGCAGACCAAAAGCTATAGAATCCTGCCCCGAATTTCTAGAAATTCCTAGGTAGAATAAGTCACCATTTGTGGTGAATTAGTCCCACTGCCAGACCTGAAAAGTGGTTTCTATATTTCTGAGTACCCATTTGGCAGATTCCTATTCCGGTAGATTTTCCTCAAAACTGGACTAAGTCGCCCAGCTTGGCGTAAGTGTCCCAACTAACATTCCCAGTCGACTCTATAGGATTCCAAAGCCTCTCTATAGACTTTAGATTCCAGGTGCACCTCTCCAATTCTTTTTAATTTTTTCATCATTTATTTGCATTCTTAGGTATTTTTGCATACATCACTATGTTTTCCAACACTTTACATTTCTTAGGTTTAACATCAAGAAATCATTTCTTTTTTAGTTTATTGCATTTAGACATCATAGTTAAGCACATTACATCCCTATTTAGATTAATATTGAGTTTAGACATTAGCATTTTGGGTCCATTTCTCTCCTTTTAGGTGAAAAATCCTAGAAGAGCTAGAGAACCCTTGGACACCCAAAATAGGTGTCCACAATATATATTATATTATACATATATACACATAAGTCACTATTGATATATATATAAACCAGTGATTATTATATAAATATATATACATATATTAGTGTGTGTGTATAGACACATACATATTTATTAATGTATATATATATATATATTATTTACATATTCACATATAAACATACATTTATATATTCATTGATGAACATTCATATACATATTATATTTTAATTACCTTATAAAATATACATTGATAAGAATATATAAATATATATACATATATATTCGATTACCCTTGCATACAGTATATTCAAGCATGAGCATACATAGGTGTTTCCACCTTTGCACTTTCATGTGTGCATACATGGGTTACCGTATTTACGCACACACACACATATATAATGTATATTCTTACCATGTAAATACATAAGTAAAACATATACTCATATATTTAACAATTGTTGTATATATGGAGTGCATACATACATATATGTATATGTCGTATTTATCCAATTGATACTCCCATGTATTTGGGTTACCGAGGACATGTTCATATATACATTTATACATTCTAGGTATATACTTTGTCGATTAACATATAAGTATGAACACGTAAAGAACATATACTCTATATATATCTAATCACATAATTCAATCCAAAGAAACAACCATAGAACAAGACCATATCCAAAACCATTGCAAAGAATTCCCATTCAATGATCGAAGGTTACCTACTAATTTTACGAACTAACTTGACTAGACCAACTAGGGTGTGAGTGTGTGAATGCACAATTAGGCTCATAAAGGGTTGCCAAACCAAGCAACTTTCTTGAGTGATACTACCCCTTTCTTCTGAAGGTTCAAACCTATTCCTGCGTTCAACTTAGTGCATCACATAGGTAGTTAGTCATTCACATAAAATGCATTAGCATCATAAATCATTTACATCGTCAAAGCATTCAAATTGCAATAATATTTCCATTCATATTTATTCATCACATTTTCCATCAATATAAAACATAATCATAATACATATTTTAGTATTATGTTCACCTATTGAGCATATTAAAGTTCATGATCTACATTTATCATCATATTTACTTTCAAGGTAAAAGTAACTCAGTAACTAAGAGACATGGTGTAACACTGGTACTTAGCGCATAATTATTATTCTTTGTTCTTGACTCAACCTTCTTTCCAGTAGGCCCTTCATTTTCCTCTTCTTCAGATCTAGTATTGAAATACTTTAATTTTATTCCCTTCTCCTATAACCAAACATTTGTGTTTGAAAAAATCTGTTGGAATCTTTCTCTAATGGAGATCATCTCTTTTTTGGACCACTAGATGGGAGGAAGAGGGGCCTCAACAATGTTATTTCCTTCATAAGCATTTTTAAGGATGCTCTCATCATCTTCTAAATCTTTAGGAATGTTAGCTAGATTCAATTTTACCATATAATCTAAGGTAAGCTAAAAATAGTCAAGCTTCCTTATATCTTCATTTGTCCTACAATCTGCCCATATATCCTCAACCCTATATACATGAGTGTAGTTGTTTTTTAGCCTATCCTTCGTCCCTATATAATCAAAATTAGGCGTCCTTTTGTATTTCTTCATTGTAACCCACTACATCTTTGTTTCCATAGCCTTGGCCCTAGGAGATGTGATGATGGAGTACCTATCGATTGTCAAAGGAAATTTGAATCTAGGCTTGTGTGATTTAACTTGCTTGTTGTGAACAACCATGATTTTCCTACATAGCTCCATGAGTGTGATCTTATCACTCGAATACCTAGGAAGCATATATGGGAATTCATCAAAACATCCAACTTTGAGATATGTGAAGGTAGGGAACTATAGGAGCATGCAACCAGTCTTATTAACCAACTCCCATGCCTTGTTTGATACTCTTCTCTTCTCAATTTCTCTATCAAACATGCATAGGTATGAAGTGAAGAAAGAATCACTAACCCTCTTAAAATTTTGGATACTTTTATTTAGGGTCAATTGAGAGTAATACTGATAAATGAGAACTTTCCTTCTGTCACCTTTTGATGAAAACCTTGGAAATTTTTGCATGGAAGCAACAACATAAACTAGGTACAAAGTCATGTAGAACTTCAACGAGTTACTAACCTTAGAAATATGATCATGAATAGCATCACTTATCTGCTTTCCATAGAATATTTGTTGTTGTATCTTCCTCATGACATGAATATAAAGATACATCCATTCTGAAAAAGTGGAGGAAGTGGGTAATCCCTTAATCCTACTGAGAAGAGTAATCAAATCATTTACCTCCTTAATGAAATCACTATGAGAAATGTTCTTAGGCCATTTAGAGATATTTTGCCTACAATTCTTGAGCCACCTTGTATTGATTTCCTTCTTGCACTTGTCTAGATTGCTATCATAATGGGCCTATAATTTCTCAATGGTGAGATCAACATATGTATTTATACTTGGATATTGGAAGATTTTTTCAAAGAACTCTTCGTCCAATCTTATTAACACATTTTCATCCACATCTCTAACACTCATGTCTTCTTTATGAAAATGGGTTGCTATTGCAAGTACAAATTCAAGAATATGTGTTGACACGAGAAATGAGGCCTCCAAATGGATATTGCTCTCAATGATACATCTCATGCCTGCATCCAATGGATTCTTTTTCACCCTCTCAAGAAACTCAGACATATCAACATGGCCAATTTTGGTGTTCCTTGATCTCAGCAACATTTGAAGTCATAGAGGTCATTGGTAATACCCCTTGGTATTAAACTTCATTTTTTTCTTGCTTGGTGAAGGATCAAATAGTGGATAAGTTGCAAAAATAAATTTTATATTTTCCCAGTGTTAGAAAAAATTTAGGATTTCACTAGTGGGAAAAAATTATGCCTTTGCATGTGCTTTTAAAATTGGTATGCAAGGGTGCTAAAATATTCTGCCCCTATAGGGTATTTATAGTATGGATGTAAAGGTGCAAAAATTTTGCACCCCTACATGGGGGTAGGAAATACTTGTGAAAATATAGAGAAAAACTATGATATTACATATGTATTTGGTAAAATAAGTAGGTCGGGGTTTAAAACCTAACCTACACTTAAGGTAGTGCATTAGGTAAAGATGTGTGTCAGGGTTTAAACCTTGAATTACATCTTATTGGTATTATTATTATCCATGCATGTCAGGGTTTAAAACCCAACTTGTACCTTAGCTAAGACAACAATGTGTTGTGGGAAAAAATTCAACAACCACATGTTATGTATGCAGGTAAATGATGTATGTCGGGGTTTAAACCCTAACTTACATCTTACAAGACACTGATTGTGTAGATCAAGGTTTAAAACCTTTTATATACAGTGCATATATGACTCCATAATGGCATGTATATTGACACGGATTCATGATGGTAAGGGATGTAAGTCAAGATTTTAGCCCAACCATACATCTTTAGCAATGAAACATACATGTTATGCAATAAATAAATACCACATTACACATTCCAAAAGTGTGTGGGGATATAACATGTGGGTTGGGATTTAAAACCCACAACACATCATGTTATCAGTGAGGGTTTTTTGCTAGCAACATTCATGACTTGTAGGAAAAATGATGGGAAACTTCCAAAGTTTATGTAATGGGTGAAAATAAATGAGGGAAAATAGGAAGAACCACAAACCATGGAAGTGAACCCATAAATCAAAAATGAAAACAATGTAGACTATAAAACCCTAAACACATTTACAAAAATGGCAAAAGAAAAATGATAAAAGGTGACAAAATATACATACCTATAACCATAGTAAAAATGGAAAAAAAAATGATTGAATCCTTTGCAAGGGAAAGCACAAACACAACAACGAGCAATGGGAAGATAGGAGGCACACAGATCAACAAGGAAATAGGAAAGAATGGTGAAAATGACAATGAAAAATTGATTTAAAAGAACCTAATATGCTCATTAAAAATGGAATTAATTGCCAAATGTGTGAGAAGGGGAGTGTAATAGTGTTGAAATTCAACGCAACTACATCCCAATATGCGGTGAAAAAAAATATGCAAGGGCATTGAATTTCAACAACCCTATATGTGCAAGAAAATTAAGAACATTTGAATTTTAACCTTTGACAATTTTTTCAAAAAGTAAAAAGCTTAATCACTCGAAATGACTTTTCGAGGGTGATTGAGATTTGCCTCAATTTATGTGCTTAGAGGATGTGGGATACAAAATGAACAAGTTACATAGGGGTTATCCCATGAATTGAGCATGCTAAATTTGAGGATAACAAATTGACTTAGTGAGTCATCACTATATGAATAAGACTCTTTGAAAAGTCAAATCATTTGGTCAAATGTAAGTTTGAGTTAACCATAGGTTAGTTAAGGTTTCCAAGTCGAGTTAGGGGTGGGTGAACGTACTATACTTTTTAAGGAAGTGGATGAATTTAATTTAAAACTTTGGCCAAAGTAGGTGCAAAATTCTATGCTTGCATTTGTTAGTTCACTATGCTCTAGAGTTGCATAACCAGTCAATAGTATCATACATAGTTAGAAGAGTCTATAGTTGTGTCACATGGTTAGCTCAATTGATCAAATAACATCAAAGTAGAAGTAATTAGGATCTTAAAACATCAAATAAAAGAACCTACAAGATAATGATCAATCAAATGTCATACTTAATTAAATTAAATTTAACAACACCAAAAGACTTGGTTCAAAGCTTTAAACACAAAATTCAAAGAAATTGAACCTAACTAATGATGCAAACCTCTCAATTCCATTGTAGATTGATGCATAAGTATGAGATGTATGTGGATTCCTCAGCTTTATGCATTATCCATTATGCAAAATCTTGATTTAAAGATGCTTGATGAGGGTTGATTCACAAGAGATGCTCTAGAATGCTCAAGATTTGAGTATGAAATCCTAGAGAGTAACTTTGTTATGAAGATTGTGAAATTAATTGATATGGAAATGGCTTGGTATTTATAGATTTTAAGAATTTTAATCAATGGTGAGGATAATTGGATGATCAATGGATGAAATTGATTTGAGGAGGTGAGTGTGGATTAAGAATGAATCAAGTGGTTGATAATCCATGAGGCATGGATCAAAGATTAGATCAATGTTTAATAATCCATGAGAGACTTAACAATATCCCTTAATTTTAGGAATTATGTTGGAGATATTTTGAGTTGGAGAAAATAATTCAAATTTGAAAAGGTAATATTCCATGTGGAATATTCTTTATGCAAGTTGGAGGATGGGAGGAAAATTGGCTAATTAAACAATTCATGAAAATCATTTAATTGTACAAGTTGGAAGAATTAAGAACTTTAATTAAATAATTATGAATTACTTAATCAAGTAGGATTATTATATTTTAATTAAATAATTTTACATTATTTAATCAAAAAGAGAGAAAATGATGAATGATGATAAATTAATCAAATAACCTTGATTATTCGATTAATTTGAGAATAATGTGAATTCAACTAAATAATTGAATATTTTTAATTATTTGGACGATTTAGGTGAAATATGGGAGAAAATAGTGTTAGTAAGCGAGATCAAGATATGTTATATACTCAAGACATTTTTAGGTGTCTACAAGTTGATTGGTTATGTAGGACACAACACTAGAAACTCAAATGGAAATACTAGGGGTTCCTTAGATTATGCTCTTCATTGAAAAGTAGGGCCACTTCTAGTAGGAAAGTGTGCAAGGGACCACTAGTCTGTGATTGGAGGTAAAGCATTTGGGTGATGCTCTCCCTCTTGTAGACGACACATCAAGGCTTATGAAATAGAAGAATAGTCCAATTAAGGATATGTTGACCTTGTTCTTATTTGTAAAATGGTGAATAAGTTACTTGATTATAACATATATAAAAAATATATGGTCACACCCACTATATTTGATGGAACTGTGAGTGAAGATGTTGTTGAGGCATGGCTCACTAAGATGGAAAAGTATTTTGAAATCAAGAACTATTCAGGAGTAACCAAGGTGGTACGGGGAGCATACCAGTTGTTTGGGGAAGCATCCACATGGTGGATGAATAAAAATATGGAATTAGGATTGAGTTCACTAAGTCTGACATGGGATGATTTTGTAGTAATCTTTAGACAAAGGTGGTTATCACAACTGTATTTTGATCATAAATTCACAAATTTTCAAATTTGAGACAAGGTGAATCATCTGGGATTGAGTATTAGGAGAAGTTCACTTGTATCCTTAAGTATTTTCCTCAATACGAGAAGGATGAAAAGTTCTATATAAGGAAGTTCATCATGGGGCTAAATTCCTAAATAAGAGGTGAGGTGGATGTTCATGGTCCTACTACCATGGATCAAGTTTATGAAAAGGCCATTAAACAAGAGCATAAGTTGAAGTTTATGCAAACTTATCGAGAAAAGCACCAAAAAAATTTAAACTGGATACAATCTTCTCAATCATTCAAGAAAAAGAATGATAAGCAGGACTTCAAAAAGAAGGGTGATAAGGGATTCTAAAGCAATCAGACTAAGTCCAAGGATGAAAAAAAGAATAGAAATAACAACTCTAAGAAGAACGGTGATGACTTTGGAAAATCATTTGAAAGGCGAGGACACCTAGGAGGGTGTTTTACATGTGGAGGTGACCACTATGCCAATTAGTGTCCTAATGAGACACAAGGAACACAACCGCATGGAAATCCCTTACCATCACAATAGGAAAATTTTCAACAGAGAATCCCTGCAGCATTGGATAACCGTCAAGCAAAGTATCAAATTACTCCAATTGAAACTCTAGGTACTTTGTTTGGTGTTCCAATTTCAGTTTTAATAGACACTAGTGCCATTGAATGCTTTATTTCACCAAAAGAATTAGATAAAATATTTAGAAAAGTTGGATTTATGGTAAAACCTTGGTCAGTAGAATATGCAAACCAAACAAGAGCTTTGATAGAGTAGTGTTTGTTTTAAGCTAAGGTTTAACTTCTAGGATTTTCTATTGAATTAAACCTATATGTATCACCCTTAGGATCTTATGGTGTCATCCTAGGAATAAACTAGTTATGGAGGCATAAGGCTAAGGTAGATTGTTTTCCTAAAATAGTAGAGTGTCTAGACAACCTTGGAAAGAAAAATTATCTACAACTTAATCCTAGAGAGGTCAAGCTAAGGGAAATAGCTATCGTACAACTAAAGAGGGCCAAGCAAAAAGGGTCTCAATTCTTTGCAATCAAAATGGGGAAAATGGATGATTGCAAAAAGTTCATCTTCCAAGATGAATTAATGTATTATGAATCTCATAAACTCCAAGGGATGGAAGAAGAAGAATCTATGGATCAAGAAAGATCAAATAAGGAGAAGTACCCTTTTCTACGAGACTTTGAGGGTGTATTTCCAGATGAATTACCTTGATTACCTCCTAAGATATCTTTTGACTTCTCCATAGATATAATTTCAGGATTAGAACCTATATCCAAAGCTCCGTATCGAATGACCACAACAGAGTTGATGGAGTTGAAGGCTCAGCTATAGGAGTTATTGGCAAAAGGATTGATCAGACCCTAGGAGTTGTTAGCCAAAGGATTGATCAAACTCAATATTTCACCCTGGGGAGTGCCAATGATCTCTTTGTTTAGAAGAATGGCACATTGTGTATAGGCTATCTTATGCTCAACAAAGCAACGATAATCAATAAGTATTTATTTCTAGGTATTGATGATCTTTTCAATAAAATGTGTGGGGAAACTGTATTCTCAAAGATCGATCTACAATCTAGATACCATCAGTTAAGTGTTAAGGATGAAGGTATCCATAAAAATAGACTTTAGAACAAGATATAAGCATTATGAATTCACAGTCCTACCTTTTGGATTGATGAATGCACCTGTAGTATTCATGACTTTGATGAAAAATGTATTCAAAAATTGTTTAGATAAGCTTGTTCTTGTGTTCCTAGATGGAATTTTGTTATATTCTAAGAATGAAGAGAATCGTCAACATTTACAAATTATTCTACAATGTTTGAGAGAGCATAAGCTATTTGGTAAAATTTTGAAGTGTACTTTCTTCCAAAAAGAAGTACAATACTTGGGTCATGTAATCTCAATTGAGGGAATTGCAATTGATCCAACAAAGATCAAAATCATTCTAGAGTGTCCTGCACCAAAAAAAAGTGCATGAAGTTCATAGTTTCATGGGTTTGGCAGGTTATTACAGAAAGTTTGTAGCTAACTTTTCAAGAATTACCTATCCCATTACTTCTCTACAAAGGAAAGGTAAATTTTAATGGTTAGAAAAATTCCAAGAGGCATTTGATCAATTAAAATAGAAGCTAACTACGACACCAATTTTAAAATTACTTGATCTAGAAGGTCATATTATGGTCAACATTGATACCTCGAGAGAAGGATTAGGTGGAGTAATTATGCAAGAAGGGTGAGTCATCACCTATGAATCTAGGAAACTGAAGTCATATGAGCAAAATTATGCCCCTCATGATCTCAATCTAACAACAATTATGCATGCATTACAAATGTGGATGTATTATTTACTTGGGAAATCCTTTGAATTAAGTTTAGACCATCAAAGTCTTAAGTATTTGTTTACCTAACCACATCTAAATGCTCATGAGAGGAGATGGTTGGAGCTAATATCTGACTATGATTTTGAGATCAGTTACATTACGAGTAAAGAAAACTGAGTAACAAATGCCCTAAGTCAAAGGAGACATATCTCTTCGATGATATCTATACATTCTAATTTCAAGAATCAGGTATTGCAAAATTCAAGGGAGATGAATATTATGAGAAAGTTAACCAATCTCTCACAGAAAACCCTCAAGATTCAAGGTATGATGGGTTTTATTTTGAACCTGATGGACTCTCAGATTCAGAGGAAGAAAATAAGTTCTAAACTTTGAGAATTTAAGGAATATCGTGTGGAAAGAAGTTCATTATGTGCCATATTGAAGGCATTCTAAAGTAAGAAAACTTCTAGTCAATGTGAAATCTCTATATTTTTGGAAAGGAATGAAGAGGGATGTTGCAAGGTTTGTAGCAAGATGTTTAGAATGCCAGAGGGTGAAAGTAGAATATCATCACTTGATAGGACTCCTATATCCTCATGAGATTCCAGAGTGGAAATCATAGATCATCAATATGGATTTTATGCAAGGTCTTCCTATGTCTAGAAATAGGCATGATGCTATTCTGGTAGTGGTGGAAAGACTCACCAAATTATCTCATTTCATACCTAGGAATTTTATATTTGGAGCACCATTCATAGCCCGTAAATTCATGCAAGAAGTGTTTAGGTTGGATGGTGTTCTCGAGAAGATCATCTAAGATAAGGATGCATGCATGCCATCAAGGTTTTGGAAAACCTTATTCTCCTCACTTGGAACTAAATTGAACATAAGCTCGACTTATCATATTGAGATAAATGGTCTTAAAATAAGAAATATATACTAGGTGTTAATCATTTAATTGATTAGAATGCACTATAGGTACAAGACCCAGGGGTGGTAATGATCAAGCCTCTCAGAGTGCTCGAAATATGTAGGTTCCACTTGCGTAATAGAGAGGTCATTCAATACAAGGTCCAATGGGAACAATATGTAGAGAACAGTGCTACATGGGAGGATTATGATGATATTAGACAAAAATTTCCTCATATTTTACATGCTTTTGAAATTTGAAAAGAAAAACTTTTAAATTATGTTTAAATATTATGATACATTGAATCATCGGGGATGATGGTCCTTATGGGGGGAGATATGTTACACCCTAACATTACTTAACTGGATTACTTTTAACTTTTATGTTAAAATACAATTTTGGATGTATGATGATGTCATTATGATGTTAATGTTTTGATGAAATTATATGCAATGAGATGTAAATTTCACTTTAATGAATATATGTTATTTAATCAATTTTATGATTATAATGAAATCATTAACGGCTAACTACGTGAATATTTTTCAAAGTGAAATGCAAGAGTACTTCTTTCCCTCTAGATAAAGAGGGAGAGTATTACCCAGGAGAAGAGAATGGATGATAGAATAATTGGTATTTCCATCTGAGTCTCCACACACTCATATAGGTTTATTTTAAACCCTGTCGAGTCATTTGGGGTAATAAGTTAAAATTGAGTCATTAATGGAGTTGATAGGGTAAGTATAACCCAGTCGCTAAATGATCTTATTCTCATCAAATTAAATTGATTTCAAATATATTTTGATAATTGATAAATAATATGTATATAATATATATATGTATATATGTATATGTATATGTATATGTATATGTATATGTATATGTATATGTATATGTATATGTATATGTGTATGTATATATATGTATGTATATATATGTGTGTGTATATGTTATAATATAAATACATGTGTGTACATATATGTGTGTGTGTATATATATGTTATAATACAAATACATGTGTGTATAAATATATACATATACACATACATAATACATATATATACATATACACACATATAAATACATACATACATATATATACATAGACACACACAAACACACACATATATATACACACATGTATTTATATTATAACATATATATGCATACATACATACACACAAACATATATAGACATACATACATACTTACATACATACACATGCATACATACATACATACATACATACATACATACATACATACATACATACATACATATATATATATATATATCTATATATAACATACATATATATGTATATACATACATACATGAAATTGATATTTAATTTCTATTTATAAATGAAATATTAAAGCTAATGTTTTTAGCTATTTTATAGTCTTTAAGTGGCAATCTTAATATGTTATTTAAATTATTTTTAAATCATTTAAAAGACTCATAAAGAGGTTGCACCAATTTTGAGTTGAGGGTGCCAATCTTATTTATTGTTCTCATTTAACCTTTTATTACTTTAAGCCACTAAAGGTGGTAAATATGGCTAACTTAATGCATATGCCATTTCCATATAATGGGGCATTGGTTTTTATACTTTTAAACTGCCTTTGAAAACTATTTTGAAAAGACCTTTATGGCAAGCAAACCATGGCATTTTTGGAAATAGTCGAGCCACTAAAAGTGGTTGTGCATGTTTCATTATAGGCTTATTTTAAATGCTTTTAAAAGCCACATTAAGTCGTGGCATTCTAGTGTTTTTCTAGCACCTATTCTCTAGCAGTTGGAAGGCCACTTAAGTGGCATTTTTATCTAATGTTTTTGTTGGTGTGAATAAAATTCTTGTACCTAGCTAATTCCTATTAGGGGACTCATTCACATGTTAATTTTACTTAGGTCCTAAAATTCTTTCTAGAAGACTTAGTTGTCATGTCTAGATCTTATCTTTTTTACTTTTATGTCAAATTAGTTGTCTCATGTCATAGGATTAAGACACTTGTCATGATCTTATCTAATCCTATGTCTCACCTTGGCTTTATAACCAAGGGGTTCTCATTTGTATAGGGGACTTATTCACATGCTAAGTTTACTTAGTTCCTAAAATTATTTCTAGAAGACTTAGTTGTCATGTCTAAATCTTATCTTTTTTACTTTTATGTCAAGTTAGTTGTCTCATGTCATAGGATTAAGACACTTGTCATAATCTTGTCTAATCCTATGTCTCACCTTGGCTATATAACCAAGGGTTTCTCATTTATATATTGAAAAAATTCTTGGATATTCAATTCCATTGAAATCTTGAGCATTGTATATTGATCTCTTTGTGCTTTCCATTTTGCCTCTAGACCTTGGGTGGCTATTTCCATAGTCAACTCTAACATGGTATCAAAAAATTCAGGTGCCATTGGATTTATTTTTTCAAGATCTTGGTAGATCTTGAAAAGTTGAGTATGCTCTTGTATTGCATCGTATGATGATCTAGAGAATCAGAAAAACTTGATAGAAGTACCATATTTTGGGGGCTTTCTCTTTGTGGCTTTGTATTTCAAGTTCATTTTGGAGATTTTTGGTGCAAATTTGAGCTCTCCATTGAGTTTAGAGTGTTACAAAAAGTTATTTGTGCCTTTTTTTTCATCCAAATCGAGCATATGATGTCAAATCTATGAGGGTTTGAAGCTGAAGAATGGTTGCCAAATCTAGAAGGTAGCTACAATTTTGGAGCATTTTGGGTCAAATTTGACCTAGCCATTGCATCCAAAAGGCCCAAAAAACCCCAAGATTGATCGTCAATTCACAAAGATCAAACACTTTTGTTTGGAGCCATCAAAGAAAAATTATCCTATTTGATCATACGATCACTGCAAGTGGCCATTATTGCAAGGGTACAGTCGCAAAAAAAATTGTCAGTTTATTTTTTTTTTTGGTTTGTAGACTTACATTTTGCAAACATGTACCCAGTACTTGTGGGGGTATCGTCTACCTCACCTAGAGCCATGTGATGTTGGCGACCCTTGCCACCTCCACTAATCTTGAAAGGCAATCATTTTTTTAAACCCGATGACTACTTTGATAATTGAAAAGTGTAAAATCAATGACGAACAAAAAGGACTATTTTGTGAACTTTAAAAAGATTTTGCCAAGAAATTTTAGAGCCGCCAGTGATAACATCTTTGGGCATATTACCATCAAAAGAATATTCTAACAGTCAATAAAATATTATGGGTGAGGAGCTGCAAACGCGTGATGGTCAAATGACCATCAAATTTAACCTCATGGCCATATGATGTCAACACAACATCTCCCCCTTTGAGATTTTTTTGCCCCCTCACCATTTGCATTTTTATTTTGAAGGGAAGTTTTCAAATGCTCATAACTCAAGCTCACAACCTTCCTTTTTCGATATTTTTTTTATTTGGGGTAGAATTTCATGCTCTATGTAGCAATGCAATCAGATTTTAATTTTAGTGCCTAAATTTTCTAGAAACTTTATATTCTCATAGGTGTTGATGAGTCATTCTCATTTTGGGAACTTTTGAGGCTCTGTTCTTGCTCCTACAATAACATTCTTTTGTATAATTTTTTTTGAAAGTGCATAATTTTTTGTGTAACTTTGAATAGTGTGATTAGATCGATCTCATTTTGTAACAAAAATTGTACTTGAGCTTGTGGCCAATTTTGGCATCTATAAGCACTAAGATCAAGTCTACTTTGTTGTTTTGAAAAGTGGAATCTATAAAAGCACTAAATATAAAGTGTCAAATCATATATTACTGGGGGGATTCTTGGTTGAGTAATTTTGGGGGTCTCTTGGTACATTCTTTTGATTTATTTACTTGTGCTCTTCTTTTCCATGGATCATTCTAAGGTTTCTTTGCTAATATCATACAACTATTCAACATGGCATCAAAATACATGGAGTATTCTAATAATTGAAGGTCACTCTATATATGTTGAAAATAAGGTACTTGAACCTACAAATGCAGATAAAAAGATAAAATAGATGATTGAACATACCAAATCTCTTGGATGTCTTCGTAAACTAGTTTCTCAAGATTTGTTGTTTCAAATTGAATCATGTAAGGATTCTCTTGAAGCTTGGAACAAATTAAAAATATTGTATGGTACTACAAATGAAGTAAGTTGGAATCATGTATGACTGCTGACATCATGCTGACGTCAACACTTCACGAGCTTAAATTTGACGGCCATCTGGCTGTCGTGGCAAAAAATTGCCCCCTGCAAAAGAATTGACAGCCATATGAAGAATATGCCAATTCGATGTCAGAATCTTGAGGAATATTCCTATGTACCGCCGCGGGTTTCCAAAGTCCACCAGTTTTGTGAGGAGGTTGCTGGTTTTTGTAGATTCTAGCCATTGTTTGAAGACCCGTCGGTGGTTTGAAAGGCTGACAGTATTTGTTTTGGAGCCCGTCGGTTTGTTTGTGCCGTCGGCGAAAGATGGGCATCCCTGGGGCTATTTGGGCCTGCTGCCAAGGTATGACATTGTACCTTGTGTGTAGGTAGATTGAATGCGTCCCTTTTGATTTTTAAATCAAAAAAAAAATTGATTTGTTTTTTTTGGTTTTTTATTTATTTTTCCTAAAAAAAACAAAACTAATGAATTTTTTTTTTTGTATGTAGGGAAAATTTTGAAAAACCTGATAATAATTTTTTGATCAATGGAAAAAATAATAAAAACCAAAATAAACCCTTTGTACCTGTGCACGCAAATTGATACATATAGTGCCCAAATTTGTATGGATCTATGTGCCCTTAAAAAAATTTGCCTCTCATTGCAACTACTCTAATTTGAGCAAAAAGACAGGCAATCTAGGGGTTTTTGGGCGTTGCGAATGCGATGGCGACGTCTGTTTTGCTCCAAAATGCACTAGAAAAATGCTCAAGTCAGATCCCTCGAGGAACCTCGAATGAACTCTGCAATGAAATTCTCCAAAAATCTAAGAAGGGGATGCATATCAAGGCTTTGATACCATGTTAGAAACCAAGATTAGACATGCAAACCAAAAAACCTTCCACATAAGAGAAAAATACAAAAAAGAAAGAGCTTTGCATGAAGATGTGCAAATAATAATATTCAAGAATTCAATTAATTACATGAGATGATTTGCTTTATAAAAGCAATTTATGCATAACCCTAATCTTATCTTGAGCACCAAGATAGCTCAACAAGATAAGGATGACAATAATTAACCTAGGAATTAAAATATTACCTAAGTAAACTTATGCAAGTGTAATTAAATAATTAATTACACCAACAGTGTTAGAGTAATAAGGCATCTCACTTAATTAATTTAATCATATTGGTTAATTAATTCACTTATTACTTTAGGTTTGCTTAAGCTAAACTTAGGCACATTAATAATTAATTATTAAGTGTGCACACTAGGGTTTTCCTTTTTAGGTTTTCTTTAGGTTTTTCATGATCTCCTTCATAAGGATTGATCTCATTGTAACAATTATTTGATAATCATATTCTGGTTTTTGCTTACACATTCTTGCTTGAGGGTTTACATAACATCTTCTCTTTTGTTCTGGATATCTGTTGCACGTGATAGGTGATTGCATGCAGGTGATTCTTGGGGATTGTGAAGTTGGATTCCTCAACTTCTGCATGGTATTACAGCTCCAAACCTATGGCTGCATGTTTGTGATTTGAAGATATTCTCTCACAACATTTTTTTTTCTATGCAAGGGTTTCAAGCCAAGCTAATTTTTTGTGGATCTGGGGGTTGCCTGATTTTTTGGGCATTTTTGGACAAAATAGACCTCGCCATTGAGTCTGCAGCGCTCAAAAACCCCTATTTTCATATTAAGTTTGTCCATTTTGGACACAATCATCTGGAGAGGCAAAAAAAAATTTCCCCAAGGTCGTATGGCCCCAGGGCATGTAGTACGAGGCTCAACAATCAAAAAAATAAAAAAATTTGAAAAAAACCATGGTTGGAAAACCACAACTAGTTATAAACTCCACCGCCGCCCGTTTGCAACTAAGTGGCCACCGCCCACACCACCACCAGCGGTGTCTTCTTCCCAACCATCGTCTCCACCCACTCCTCCACCACCGACCTTGGTTCACAGCCCCCACGGGCTTCCTGTCACCCCTACGGTCCTATTGGGGACCGAGAGCCAGCCCCCGACCCCTCTTTTATGCCCAGTGCGGTCCTATTAAGGACCAGGAGCCTGCCAATCAACCCCTTCTATCTTGCAGGAGATCACATATGTGATCAAGAGCTACTGACCAAGCCCCAACACTTAGCCCCTGTAGCGATGATCCTATGCAGAACTAGGAGTTGAGCCGGAGGTGCTGATTTCTTGCCCCTGATTAGCATTAAAAGTGCCTTTTATAGGCCTTTTTTTCATTTGCTCATAACTTTTGCAAATGGAGGCTTTTTTTCAAAAATGAGATATCGTCAGAAAGCTAGTTCGACACTCTTTCTAGTGGTGGAGGTTTTATTTTTTGGTTTTCACTTTTTGATGCTTTTTTCCCCTGTCAAAGTCTAAAGTTGCTATTTTCACTCTGAGAGGCATAATTTTTACGTCCTAACTCAGTTTTGCGAAAATAAATAGGTGTTGGAAAGATGGTTCAGTGCTCTACATAGATATCAGACCTATTTTTTCCAAATTTTTTCTAGTTATCTGATATTCTAATTTGATCTCAACCTTTACCTTTTCAGTTATTTTCTTGGGAAGCGTGCAATTAGGCTATTTTTTGAGATCAATGAGCATTGTTTTTTATTTAAGAGTATATATTGTTGTTTTGTATCATGGATACACATAATATTGCACCCCTTACTCCATTCAACTATTTTGGTTGGAAAAAACAAATGGAGATTCATTTGAAACACAAAGGGTTGTACAGAGTAACCATGGGTACAAAAATTGAACCTACAGGTGTTAATAAAAAGAGATTTAATGGTTTAATAGATGTGATGAAGCTTATGGTACTTTATGTCTATCTCTTTCATCTGACCTTATTTTTCATATTGAGTCTTGCACTACACCCAATGAGATATGGACTACTTTAGAGTCTTTGTTTGGGAAGCAGGATACTATGAGAGGGTTTCAGTTAGAGAATGAGCTTATTGGCTTAAATCCTAAGGATTTTGACAGCATCCAAGATTTTTTCACCAAACTCAAGTCTCTTAGATTGCAGTTGTCATAGTGTAGTGTTCAAAAGGAAGACTCTCATTGATATTGTCCATTCTTTCTAAGCTCGGACCAAATTATTCAGTTTTTGTATCTACCTTTTATCCCACTAGGGATGCTCTTGGTACGAGATTCACTATGCCATATCTTGATGACTTTGTTTCATCTCTCACTTGAGAGCAAGCTAAGTTAGCTAGCATGGGCATGGTGAAACCTTCTTCATCATCTCAGGCGCTCATTGCATCTCAGCAGCCCAGAGATCAGAAGGCTTCTACACGAAAAGGTAAGAAACAAAAATAAAAGGATTCCAAACCTCATTAGCAAAAAAAGGATTCCTCAAATTCATCCTCCTCTTCTAAGGGGAAATCATCCAAGAAGGAGAAGGTTCCATGTGCATATTGCAAGAGGGAAGGACATGTAGAACATAGTTGCTACAAGAAGGACATTGATGAGCTGAAGCATCTTCTTCAAAAACATCAAATTGATTTTCCTTCTAGGATGTCTGCAACATCTTCTTCTCCTCATTCTTCTTCTTCAAAGAAGCATGATAGGGGCACAACTAATTTACATACTTCATCAAACATGAAGGGACATGCTCTTTGTGCTACTTCAGATCTTGGATCAGGGAGATGACTTCTAAATTCAGGAGCATCTCATCATATGGAATCTTCACAGTCTATGTTCACTTCCTTTAAGCCTTGCATTATGTCTCCTATTTTGATGGGAAACAACACTTACATGAGTGTTACAGGGAAGGGGTCTATTATTTTTGGGGACAACACCTTTCAGGATTTCTTGTGTGTTCCTCACTTGACAAAGAACCTTCTTTCCATCTATCATATCACACATGGAGCCACTGGGAGATCTGTGGAGTTCACACCTGATTCTGTTATCATCAAAGACTTGGAGAGTAGAGCAGTTATTGCTACTGGGATGGTGGATCACTCATCACGGTTGTATTCCTTTACCGATTTTTCTACTGATGGTGCTTTTGTTCCTATAGCTATTCATCACACTTCTAGTGTGAATCATCATTCAGCAGAGATATTTGGCTTCTTGAACATTGGTGTTCTCACTTCAAACCCAGTTCTTGAGCCTTTTGTTCCACCTCCTATTGTAGTTGTTGATACTTCTATGACTACAGATGTGGTTTCTTCCATTTTAGCGCAGCGGGACCTAGTTCATCATTCATCTTTGGAGGTTTCTATTCATTCTTCACCTACTTTGACTTCTTCATTTGTTGAGGTCACACCTGCTTCTGTGGAGACATCTTGGGCTACGCCTACTTCACCTTCAAAGATTTCATTTATTTGGCCTCTTCCCTCTCACTTCTTTCAGGAGATGCAGTTTCTTCAATCTTTTTGGAGCTACTTCATTCTAGGGGGATTTGTGGTCTCTTCATTCCTCTCTTCTAGGGGGGTTTTTTCATGTATCTTTGTGATGGATGGTGTCCTTGGGGGTCTTATGGAGTCCTCCATCTTTCATCACTTAGTTGTTATTTGCATTATATTTTGGGGAGGATTTTTTTTCCCACATGGTTTTCTCCTTTACCCCATTTGATTTAGTTTGCATTGCATTTGTACATGGGTACCTGATCAAGCCTTGTTGTCGGAACCCATCTTTGCTTTCATGCACCTTTTTCTAGTGTTTTAGCTATTCCCTAAGTTCATCTTAAGGGGGGGTGTTAGAGTAATAAGGCATCTCAATTAATTTAATCATATTGGTTAATTAATTAAGTCACTTATTACTTTAGGTTTGCTTAAGCTAAACTTAGGCACATTAATAATTAATTATTTATTTATTAATTATTAAGTGTGCACACTAGGGTTTTCCTTTTTAGGTTTTCTTTAGGTTTTTCATGATCTCTTTCATAAGGATTTATCTCATTGTAACAATTATTCAATAATTATATTCTGGTTTTTGCTTGCACATTCTTGCTTGAGGGTTTATAGAACATCTTCTCTTTTGTTTTGGATATTTGTTGCACATGATAGGTGATTGCATGCAGGTGATTCTTGGGGACTGTGAAGTTGGATTCCTCAACTTCTACACCTTGATCCTAAGAACTTTCACAACATCCAATATTACATCACTGAGGTTGATGATATAAGAGAGAAATATAAAGCATGTGGAATTGATAAGAAGGACATTCAGTTGGTCTACAATACATTGAACATACTTGGTCCTGATTATGTTGCTTTTGTTTCTAGCTTTCATACTTATAGGTTGAATATGGGGTTTTCATATACTACACCTTCATTTGCATTATTTTTTGAGACGTTAATACATGAGAAACAAAAGTTTATATTGATGGGTCTCATCAAGTCATCTAAATCTCAAGCATTGTTGGCTACTTAGGTAAAAGAATCAAATAAGAAATAGAAGAAATTAAAGAATAGTCCACATTCAAATCAAGCAAAGAATAAATCCTCTTCCACTGAGAAATCATCTAAGAAGGAGAAGCCTACTTATTCATATTGCAAGAAGCTTGGACATGATGGACATTCTTGTTATAAGAAGGATATTAATGAATTGAAACATATTCTTAAGAATAATCATGTTGATCTACCTTCCAGAATGTCTAATTCAACTTATTCTTCTTCTTCAAAATAGTCTAATAAGGACAAAGATCATGCTAGTTTTGCTTCTACATCAGGAAATAAAGGAAAAGTTCTTCATGCTTCTACAACTCTTGGATCAGGGATATGGCTTCTAGATTCAGGAGCATCTCATCATATGGCATCTTCACAGTCTATATTCTCTTCTTTTGATGCTTGTGCTATGTCACCTTTTTTGATGGGAAACAATACATACATGACTATAATTGGGAAGGGATTGGGAAGGGCACTTTCAATGACATTTTGTGTGTACCTCATTTGTCAAACAATATTCTTTCCACATCAAATTACACATGGTAGAGATGGGAGGACTATGGAATTCACTCTTGATTCAGTTATCATTAGAGACTTGGAGAGTAGAGATATTATTGCTACTCAGATGGTTGATGATTCATATCAGTTGTATACCTTTGCAAATTTTACATCTAATGATGACATTGTCCCTTCGGTTGTTGATCGCACTTCTAGTGTGAACCATGATTCAAAGGAGATTTTTGGCTTCTTGAACTTGGGTTTTCTCACATCAAATCCTATTCTCGATCCTTGCATTTCATCTCGTCCATCTTTTGTTCTATTTGATGATACTTCCGTTGCTACAAATATGGCTTCTTGTGATTCAGTGCAGTAGGATCTTCATTATCTTTCAACTACATCTACTTCAAATGCATACTTGACAAACATTAGTGTGTTGTTTGTTGAGTCTCATATTTTAGATTTGGGAGACACCATTTATTGCATATATCTTCTCTTTGATAGAGATGATCCTTCTTTAGTTGTTGTGAGGGAATACTCTGACCCTTGTGTTCATTTTGTACATAATCATTCTTCATAGTTTGACATGAGCGTGGATACTTTTAGATAGAATTTGGAGGAGGCTTCTTTATCTTTAGAGGAGGAATCCTTATCTTTGGATTATGTTCTACATTCATCTCTAGGAGATTTTGATTGACATCTTCAACAGTGTGGCCTAGAATGCATGTTTGGAGTGTGTCATCTTTCAACATCAACATGGAGACACTTGAGCATAGTTCAGATACATCACATATCATTCTTCTTCCCACATCTTCCTTTTAGGAATGGGAATATATCCTACAAATCATCTTGGTTTTGTTTCTTCCTAAGGGGAGGAATGTTGTTCAGCGAGATTGGATCATCTTCAGCATTCAATGTCGAGATTCTACCATTGTAGGAGACTCACCATTCAGGGGGGATGCATGGTCTCTCTTCTTCTTCTCTCTTATGAGGGGGTCTTTTTCCTCACATGTGGTTTTTCCCCCTCATTCTTCATTGAGAGTATTTTGTATTTCATCTCTCTTTTGGGGAGGAGTTTTTTCCCACTGGGTTTTCTCCTTTTCTCCATTTGTGAGAGATTCAATTGCATTGTACATGGGCACCTAACATGGACTAGTAGTCGAGACCCATCTTTGCATCATTTTCATAATAATATACTCTCTAAGTTGCACTTAAGGGGGGTGTTGGTGTGAATAAAAGTCTTGTACCTAGCTAATTCCTACTAGGGGACTTATTCACATGTTATGTTTACTTAGGTCTTAAGATTCTTTCTAGAAGACTTAGTTGTCATGTCTAGATCTTATATTTTTTACTTTTATGTCAAGTTAGTTGTCTCATGTCATAGGATTAAGAAACTTATAATGATCTTGTCTAATATGTCTCACCTTGGCTATCTAACCAAGGAGTTCTCATTTGCATATTGAAGAAATTCTTGGATATTCAATTTGATTACTATCTTAAGCATTGCATATTGATCTCTCTGTGCTTTACATGTGGCCTCTAGGTCTTGGGTGGCTATTTCCATAGCCAACTCTAACATTTTTTATGCTTCTTGAAACCTCTTAAAGTTGTGGTAGTCAGAGAAGGTCAGTCGAGCTCTTCTAGGGACAACTACCTTCTATTTTTATCAAGTTGTTAATGCTTGTATGGGCTCCAAAATAGTGTATGGTTGTTGATATTGAATGCCAACGAAATTTTGTTGAAGGGGCTCGACTTAAGCAAAACATTTTTTTTTATTTTGATCATCATTATTCTTCTAGAGGAGATGGGGAAAGGAGAGACTTTGGGGCGATGATAAATAGCGAAGTACTTTCATTTTTCAAAGATCATACTCTATTTTGAAATATGAGACATTTTTTTGGAGAAGTGCTTTCATTTTGAAAAGCTTTTAATATTCTTAGTTTGGAATTGTCTTGTAGAGGTCATTACTTACGTTGGAGGTTGTTACACCCTGTTGTGCTACTACTTATTTACTTTTACCTAGTTGGGTGAAAATGCTTGAAATGAGTGTACTTGTGCTTAATGTGTTTTAGAAATATGAAGGATAAATGTTGATTCAATTTGATGTTATGATATGATTATTATTATGAAAATATATGATGCAAATGGATGTATTGTTTTCAGCTAACTACCATTGCAAAGTGTAAGTTGGATGCAGGAATCAAATCAAACCTCCTTAAGAGAGGGGAAGTATCACTCAAGGAGAAGAACTTGGTCTGATAACCTTTGATAAAATACCTAAACTGAGCTTTCACACACACACTTTTGGTTTGGTCAAGTTGGGATAATAGTTGGGAAGTAGTAAGTTATATGTAGTCATGCTTGTGTTTATTTGTGAATTTTCTTGTTTAGAGGTTTATAATGTTGAGTCTCTTTGTGATGAGTGAGTTCTTCTTTATGTGTTTCTATTTAATCAATAGGCTATATACAATCCATGTATATATGTCAATCAATATGATTGTGTTATTATGTGTTTAAATATCAAAGTATGATATATATATAGTATATGAGTATATATATATATTAACATAGGTGTATGTATCATTGTAATAGAAACGTCCATATATATTAACATAGGTGTATGTATCATTTTAATAGAAACGTCCATACAAGTATATATATATATATACATACATTATTATGTATGAAATATAAGGATAAATAAGTGTATTCTTATATCAAATGATACAAATCTATTGACTTGTGAATTATGTATACACACACACACATGTGTGTGTGTGTTATGTACATATATTATATATATATATATATAAAGTAATGATATCTCTAGTGTGGAATTATCAGCATAGTGCATAGTATAATAAACATAGCTTAAGCTATTAATAGCGCACAACATAATACAATGGTGATAGCACAATGTTAAGCGGTGAATATATTTATATTTGAATGGTTTTTAGTTCCTATAAAGTGCAAAGTGATATGAATATGGGTAGCGCCATATAAAGCGCTTACAAACCAATACATTCTAATGTGTTATTATCGCTTCAAGGCATTGTCAAAGTAAACAATAATAAAAGATCATGCGTAGAAAAAGTGATGACCAAGCCAAATAAACCAACAATGACCATGAAATACAGTGTGAATGATATCATGTGGGGCCAACTGATAAATGCATGAATCAATTAGAATTCTATCTTTCAATATGAATTTCTTGTTTATGAAGCATTTTTTAATATGCAGAAAAAGTCAAGCACTCAGTTGTGCCAAGTAAGTCGACATGTAGGAGGAAATTTCCTTGCATTTATGATCATCATTCTTATTGTCTATTATAGCATCAACTCATTCTTTTTGGTTGCATATGTGTTTGCTATGCAACAAATTTAGTTACCACCTTTTATTTTCATTACTGATTCGAATCTCTTAAGCTAAGAAGTGTCATTCTTATGCCATGTTTCTAGCCTTTAGTTGCTAATTCTAGTGTATAAATATAGGTTTTCTCAACCTCAAAAGGGACGCATATCCTCTCCATTCATGTTGTGTTTTTCTAAGTAATTATAATCTGCATTTCTGAGTTGAGTGAAATTGAGAGTTGTGAGAAGTGCTTGAGAGTTGTGAGAAGGTTTATTCAGGGAATTGCATACTAAATTAAGGAAAGGTTGAGAAAGGATTATAGTTCGATCAATTGGAGCATTGCATAAATAGGCATGCTAATTTCTTCACTCTTATTTTTTAAATTTTGAAATGATTGTGTGTCTTTAATTGTTTGAATTAGAGGATTATATCATATGTTTATAGGGAAAGATTATTTTAATCTTATGGGAAATGAAAAGATTGCTTGTTGCACCTTGTGCTAAGATCTATCTTGTTTGAAGTGTTTTTACATATTGCATAATAAGGAATAGGTAGTTATAGAGGGAATAAATACTATATTGGGGATATAGCTTTCAAAGCTAATTGTTTAAACTAGCTAAGTCTTAGAGTACTATGTTTTACTTAGTAGATGAGATAGTTAACTATAGAGGTAATAGGATGTTCCTAGGGTTAGGATAATCCAATGAAGAGGATAGCCTATGCATAGATTATGAATAGTCAAATATAAATTGAGCTAGGATGGTGGGTGAAATATATGATGTCCACTTATTATGAGGGAATGAAATACTTTGGCTAAAGTAGTGTAAGTTACCATTGTTTACATTGTCAGTCACTATGATCCAAGTTTACATACTAGGTTGAGGTATGTCATATATATAGGTTGTAGCCACTGTGTGATAGATCTAGATATGTAGGACATAACACCAATCTTAGAAAGAGTCATTATTTATTATGAGGTTACCAAACCAATCTCTTCATTGAAGGGTAGGGCCATCTATTAGTTTGATAGTTGTGTGAGGGACCATAGTTAGTACAAGGTTGGTGGACAAGCACTTGAGTGATGCTTCTCCTCATCAATTAGTGAACAAATATTTGAATGGAGAATTTTTCTAGGAATATTTGTACTTATGTCAAAAGCTTCGTGGAGCCTTGTTTATGTATTTTGCATTCATGATGGAAAGATTGTAAAAGTGAAATGATATCATTTTATCATGTTCTATGAAAGTTATAATACTTTAATATAATGAAATGGAAAAGTTTGGAAAATATATTATTTCAAATGTGCATGCTATTTGTATAGTTTTGAAAGAAAAATTTTATTGCTTATAATGGTTAGATGCTTAAATTCTATTTTCTTGAGGTTAAAATCTAGAAAACTTACTATGTAGAACATTGGGCATGTTACACATGGTATCAGAGCTACCAAGTTAAGCTCTGGAACCTATGTGCTCGCTATGTTTTCACTTCCAAAATTATGAGTCTAATGTTTGGAAAATTCTTGTGCTAGGATGGTGTGTCTCAAGTTAATTGCAAGAAAGTCAATGATTGGAAATGAGCACTACCTATGGGCCAAGAAGGGAAAAAAAGACCTTGTACTATTGAGGGAAGCAACTATGACAACACCATCTAGCTAAGTGATACCGATACAATTAGTCATGCTCTATCATAGATTAGTTAAAAGAAAAGGATGAGAGATGAAGCCAATTTTAACTATTTACCATCTGTCTCTCCAACCAGATTAGACTCATTATCACTTTCCAAGGATATGCCCTCAGAATGTAGTGTCAGTCTAGTGTTGATGTTTAGGAATACTCGAGTAGTGCCTATGGATAAAGTAATTGTTATACCCTCTAGTAATGAATTAGAGGGATACATTTCCCTGAAATTATCTATCAGAAGATAATTCTAAAGGATACTATCCTTTTTGGGATAGAGAAGAGCAAATGAGAGATGAGAAAAAAATTGAGGGATATACCCCATTGAGCTATGTATTTGAGAGTGAATCCAAAGTATACTCTCCTATTGACTATTTGAATAGTCATTCTATGTAAAAGAAAGGATATTGAAATCCTTGTGAATAAATGAAAGAATATTTTTTTTTATCAAAAATTTGTGTATGAAATACAATGAAACTTTGTATGTTTATTTTATCTTTTGAAATTCTTTCCTATTCAATTAGTAAAACATGATAGTATATAATTCAAGATGAACCTCCAAGTATATCTATACTTAAGACAATGGTTAGAACAAGAAATAATCCTAGATGGACCCAAGAGATCGGACAAGGTCTAGATAATGTCGAAGCCGAGTTGGATCAACTTCTGGAAATCATGAATGAAACTAATGCAAGGATAGGAAATCTTGAGCAAGAGGTGAGGGGAAAAGAAGGAGAGGAGGATGAATAAGTCCCACACAATGAAGAAAATGAAGTTCCCAACAATGAGGAAGAAGGGGAAGATTCTAGAAACCATACTAAATCTAGAACTCAATCAAATTTTGAAGGAACCAAGAGCAAGTGTATGTCAACTGAATTATCTAGGCATTTGAGAAATATTACTTCTCATAAATTTGAGGGAAGCACCAGCAGAGAAGAAGCTAAGGCTTGGATAATTCAAATGGATAAGTATTTTGAAATAAGAAACTATTCATAAGTCACTAAAGTTGTGTGGGGATCATTCCAGTTAGTAGGAGAAGCCTCTAATTGGTGGATGAACAAGAAGATAAAACTTGGAATCAGTTCCTTAAAGCTGACTTGGAATGAGTTTGTTGAGATTTTTTGAAAGAGGTGGTTACCCCAACTCTTTTTCAATCAAAAGCTCATTGACTTTCAGAATCTCAAGCAAGGAGAAATGTTAGTGAAGGAATACTAGGAGAAATTCACTCATCTCTTGAGGTATGTGTCAATGTACCAAAAGGATGAGTGATTTTGAATCAAAAAGTTCATTATGGGACTTAATAGTAAAATAGGTGGTGTGTGTATAAAATATGTGAGTGTATAAGAAAGTAATACAACACATCAATGAAACATTATATTAGAGAATTCAAATGATAATCAAATAAAATCAAAATGACAAACTCTCTAATGGCGTCTCCTTGTCCTCTATCTCCAAGGATTTTTCAAGTCATGTTTGCTCTCAGATTGTGTATGTACATGACTTTCCAAATGACAACCTGAAGAACAAGATGCCGGAAATGCAAGAAATATTTCCTACATGATTGATTGCTAAAATGTTGTAAATGGTAAGCTAAGATTAAGATACTGATATGATATTGATAATGAAAATGATACAATTAAACTACTGTGATTTAAGATGCAGCTAAGGGTAATGCCATGATTAATCTAAATGATGCTAAGATGCAAACACTAAAATGCTAATGTTGTAATGCTAATGACAATGCTCTCTAAAATTCTACAAAGTATACTTATGCTCAATTCTCTATATGAAATGTTGTAAATGAGGTTGTATTTATAGATTTTTCCAAGGCATAAGCTGATGTGGCAAGAACTAACGGTCTAGATTTGATCTGGAGAGATGGATGGTCAAAAGTGAAGAGGTTAGAGAGAATCAAGGAGTGTGTTCCCTTTAATAGAAAAAACTGCCAAGTGTGAAGGGGAATCAAATGGAGGTGAAAGCCAAGTGTCTCAAAATTGGTTAGAATTTGTTGAGAAAATATGCCAATTAAATATTGAAAATATTTAATTTCATGAAACAAGTGATGAGGTGGAAGGTGAGAAGTTAGTAGAAATGTAACTAAATTCCAATTTAAAATTTGAATTTAATAAAAGGGAGTTAATTAAATAAAACAAACTAATTAAAGTTGTTCATTTAATTAAAACATGAAGAAAATGATTTAGAATAAGAAGAATTTTAAGAAAGTGAACTATATAAATAAATCTTGTCAATTTATTTATAAGTAGACAAATTTAAGATTTTATTAATTAATTAATTTCCTCCAGACCAATTTTGAGTGTATACATTTTGCCCCTCTTTGAAGTGACGTGTTTGCAACACATTACTTCAAAGAAAAATTTGCTAGTGCTGATAAAAATTTCGATATGCCCCAGACGTTGATTTTCAAGTGATGATGCGAGTATGCCCCCTCGGGATATAAATTGGGAAATTTGAATTTTAAGGATTTTTTTGAATTTTTTATTTTTTTAAGATTTCCTGATGATTTTCAAATTTTATGATGATGAGACGATTTATCTCCCGATAAAGAAGATTGAGCCTACCAAGTGATTAATTGATTAATTGATGCCCTGGTTTAAAAATAAAAACAATCCCACTTAATTACCCTCCAATTACCACTTAAAAAGGTAAAAAGATTAAAAAGAAGCTCATTTTATTTCATTGGCATTTGGAGATTTGAGTTGATTGAGAGATTGAGCAAGATGGTGATCCCATACCGCACCCACTGATTCGAGCGAGTTTGACAACACAACCGCCCAGCCGCATATGGACCTCTGGTACGTACCCCAAGAAACCTCTTCGTAAAATTTGAATATTGTTTCCCACATTTTTTATGTTTTCAAATTCTATTATTTCATTTTAGCGCATATGGAACCCGTTATAGCACATAGGTAGGCTATTGTAGCACATATAGCATTTTAACGCATAGAGTGAATTTTTTAGCGCATAGGGTGATTTTTCTAGCGCATGTAGTTTTCTAGTGCATAGATGCCATGATTTAGCACATAGATGAAATGTTGTAGCGCATTCAAATTATTAGTGCATTTATGTTGAAAAGTGGCGCATATGGTGTTTGTTTTAGTGCCACTAGATTTTTAGCACATACATACTCTGTTTCAATGCATAGATGGAATTTTCTAGTGCATCCAATCTTCCAACACGTAGAAACATTGTTTTAGTGCATTTACACTAGAATGATGAAATTTTAATTTTTCTCCTTGTTTTGATGTTTGATGATCACATTAGCCATAGTTTTGATGATGTTTGATGATGTTTGATGATTGACCTCATGGTAGGTGAGAATCAATGATAGGATAGATGATGATTGACCTCATGATAGGTGAGGGTCAATGATAGATGCTCAATGAGATTTTATTGAAATCTCACTAGAGCTGATTAGATTGATTGATACGCTGATTGATAAAATGTTGATTTGAGATATGTTATGATTATAGGAGGATTTTAGAGTTCTTTAGTCTTGGGAGTGATTCCCGAAGACCTGGGACATGATTTCGCATCTGGTGCAAGTGGATTTGGATTTGATTGGGCGATGTGGTTTGACTCCTCTGATTGATATGCCCCAGTATAGGATTAACAGGGGAATTTTGACTGTGGTGGGATAGTGACCACAACACCTTCCATCTAGCAACCAGTGAGATGATAGTCACTCTGAAGGATGCATATCGTATCTTGGGGATTCCCATTGTTGGTGAGTTGATTGTTTACGATCACAAAAGTAGCGGGTACTAATGCACTGAGGAGGATCTTTCATGATGATGAGATTAGCAGGTATGAGATCCCATGGAAGGAGATGGTTGCTTCATATCAACCATTACCTTGTGTTCTAGCTGGATTCATTGGAGGTTTCCTATGTCCCGACCGTAGGTCGAAGGGACTGTTTATTGGCTGGGGTCAGATATTGGAGAGCATGATTACACAGGGGACCAGATACTCATGGGGTTCTTGCATGTTAGCACACTTGTACCATGATCTACATTAGGTGGTATATCTTGGAGTGGCTAGTCTATCAGCTGGGGTGACACTGTTGCAGATTTGGGCATGGGAATACATAGCAGTTACTCGGCCTGTAGCAGATAGAGAGCATCCAATTGGTTGGCCATATGTGTTTGGGTATACAGGTCCAGTTGTCCAGCACAAGCTGGGAAATTAGAGTATTCGAGATGAGTTCTAGATGATCTAGATACTATTACTTGGAGACCCTACTTGGATTTAAGCAGTGGCCCGAGGACGATATTGAGATGCCATATGTGTTCACTTCCAGATACTTGATTGGGCAGATGTGTTTGTGATCAAGAGATTCCTAGTCATGAGGGTGCTTCATTGGTATGGTAGAGTTTAGGTGATGCCCCAGGGATCTATTTTATATGCTCGGAGATGACAAGACATTCCAGAGTGGGGAATCACTCTATCTTATGATGTAGCATGTCAGGAGTGTTTTGGGTTACAGCCACAGGTTTGGGATTATTGCACAAATATTTCAGATGCCTTGATGATTGATGATTATGCACAGTATTTCTTTACACATCCCTTCCCAAGGATATCTCGGCTAGATGAGCCAGTACTAGTCTTGGATGATGATGAGAGGGAAACACCACATGACCAGTACTAGAGACCTCAGATGAGGAGGTCTAGCCCTTAGGACAATAGCAGACAGGGCACTCGTAGATTCAAAGCCCTCCCATCAACAGCAGGCAAATAAACACCTTAGGCACAAGTACAGAGCTTACGGGGATAGTTATCTCAGGCACATGTGCAAATTTCCTCTTTGACAATAGAGAGAGATACTATGAGGTAGAGATGTGAGAGCAGAGAGTGTCGAGGACCACTATGGGCTAGGGGACATGCAGAGTACGACTAGATATTATACAGTTCCTCCATAGCGGTGTGCCCCTAGTTATGCACAGTCGGTTAGTGCTAGATCAAGTCGCAGTCATTCGCAGACTACGAGTAGGGGTGTGACTGGGCCACCTCCCAGAGATCCAGGTGTAGGTCCATCTAGTGGTGGAGCAGGAGGCCCAGTTATGCCTACATTGTCTGGGGGGAGCAATACATAGCCTTTGTTGGTCATATTTGATGTATACACTTGTCCAGTCAGAGACTTGATGATATTCTTCCATTTTGATGATGTATCTCTCCATGTTTTATGATATCATTGTACACGTGACATTTATTTTGAGATTATATGAGATGCAGCGGATACTTATTGATCTGTATGTTGTCTATATGCTTGTGTGATGAATGCTTATGATGGATGCATTTTCTTTCCATGTTATGCTATGTGATGCCTACATGATTATGCCATGGTTATGTATGGATGCAATGATGAAATGATGATGCATGGATTATAATGCTATATGCTTTATGTATGATGCACTTTCTTTTTTTGTATTTTTCTATGCAAATGAGATGTGATGCACTTTCTTTTTTTGTATTTTTCTAATGCAAATATATGAGCTAATGCATGAATGGATATTTAATATGATAATGATTTCTAATGTATGCATGATATGATAATGATTATGCAACTACATGTGAATGATCTTGTTTTTGTTAATGTCAAATTTACTCAATGTTTTAATGAGAGAGATGGAATCATTTTGAAATTAGCCAGCCTTGGAAAATCTAAAATACAAATGCAAAACTAATATGGATGCAATCTATCTTAACCATGCAAATCTAAATATGCAATGTTGTCATTTTTTCAGCCGAATTGTTGTGCTTGGTATCATCATTGAGCTTTTAATATGTTGAAAGTTAGTACAAACATCGATGGTATAATTATACCATGATGACCTGAGTACTACTTCCATTGATTTTTGATATTTCAAGGTAATACAAGCATCTAGGCATAATTGGAACGAGATGACTTGAGTATTGCTTGCGTAAAATAGACAAGAGTTAATCATTTTCCTATGCAAATCTGGAATGTCAACAGTGATACTTTGTAGAGCATGTCTCATGACAATTTACATAGTAGTAATGATTAACTCACAAACAACAGTCAAAGAAAATATCATACTCCATCCTAGCTTCTCTAGTCCATGACATCCTTGAGTTGATCCAGAGAAATGATAACAAAAATCAAAATACAACAATTGAGCATTCATGCTAAAGTGATTAAACCATGATTCAAAAGAATACAATCCATTAAGATTTGCTTTGATTGATCATGTCGTTGATTTGGATGGTTGATTTTTAAAATTTATGATGGATGTTCAATGTTGGGTTTTTGTTGTGATCGTTATGTTTGCTGCATTGTTTGAATGTTGTTTGTCTGTTGTTTTAAGCTCAAAGCAGGTTGCCCCTAGTGAGTTCAAGATTTTTTCCCCAGTGAGAAACCAACCATTTATTATTATTGGAAAATGTGCCTCAATCTCACAGGCTGAATCCCCTGAGAAAGCATGGTCGTTGTGACATTCATGGTGTCTGTCCGACTGACAGTTTAGTAATCTTGTGTTTTGCTCATGTCGTTGTGACTTTGCTTTTGTCTTGCCGAATGGACCTATCGTTATGACTTGGTGCATTCGTTGTAACCCTTTGTAAAGTGGAAATGTCTTGGCAATAGAAGGGTTTGTTATCAGGTGCCTAGCGTATGTCAGTGTGACCAATGGCGACTGGATTCATCGGTGTAACCTATTTGCTTTGATATGAAGTCTTAGCAATGGAGGGTTGTCTCACCGATATGTTTTCTCCTAGAGACGTCGGGGTAACTCAAGTGTGTCGATATGTGGTCCTAGTGACAAGGAGATGTCTCGCCGATTGTAGTCATCGAGGTGACTTGAACATTCGGGAAGATCTCTTGGCGACTGGAGATTTCTGGCCGACTGTATACACTCGGAGTAGCTTAAGGGTCTCGATATGAAGTCTCAGCGATGAAGGATTGTCTTGGTGACAATGTAACCTTCAGAGATATCGAGAAGACCCTTGGCCGAAAGGCTTGTTTCGATATGATGTCTCATCGAATATCGGAAGTCTCACCGACAGCTTGTGGGGTCATCAGTTCAGTGTGACTCTTGGCGAGAAGTGGTTTCGGGATATCATGGAAACCTCGGTAAGAAGTCTTGCCAAAGGTTGATTCTCTCGCCAATAGTGGAATACATCGGTATGACCTAAAGGCTTCGCTATGAAGTCTTGGCGACAGGCATTTGTCTCACCGACGGTGTGGGATGCGTTCAACATGACTCCTGGCGAAAGGTGAGCTCGAGGAAACCTGGAGACTTCGGCGTGAAGTCTTGGCGACAAGTGTTGGTCTCACCGACGAGGATGCAACTGAAGTCATCGATGTAGCTCTCGGCGCCTAGTAAAAGGTCTTAGCGAAGTCAAATGTCTTGTCGACTTGGCAAGACATGGGCGCTCGGTATGTGGTCTTGGCGAAAGACATAAGTCTTGCTGACTGGTGAATGCAACGCTCAAGGTGACTTAAGACCTCGGTATAAGGTCTTGGCAAAGACGATAAGTCTCGTCGACTCTTGAATGTGTTCAATATGACTCCTAAGCTCGGTATGAAGTCTTAGCGAAGATGGAATGTCTGGATGATGGGAGACTTCAGAGTAACATGGAGGCATCAGTATTATCTCTTGGCGAAGAGTGATTGTCTTGCCGATGGGAAACCTGATATCGGTATGACTCTTGGCAACTATTTGGGCTTCGGTATGACTTGAAGACTCGATGTGAACTCCTGGCAATAGTGATAGTCTCACCGATGTGTTTGCTAAGGTCAATGTAACTTGTAAGGTCGGTGGAACCTCTTGTCGATGGAGAGGACACTTGGCGACAACGTGTAATCAGGTCTTGTGGCATCGGGGAGACACTTCTAGTGTCTCACCGACATGTGACACAAGTTGATCGTTGTTGACCAAGTGAAGACTATCTGACATGGTGCACGTGGAGCAATCAAAGGAAGCAAAATTCAAACGGTTAGCGGTTGGATTTTCTGAATGGTCTGAAAGGAAAAATATGCACAAGAGTGGAAACATCTACGACAATAGGGATGTTGAGTTGGTAGATTGCTAAAGTGTTATCTTGAACCGATTCACAGAGATCCTGTTGAGAATGAATGCATATATGTATGCATTAGACATTTGTAAAAAAGAGTTGATCAAGTTGACAAGCCGAGAAGCTGAAGAGCTGAGAGCCTAGAGAGAGATCGATAGAGAAAGGCCGAGTGGATGGCTGAAAGGCCTGAGCCATGAGGTCGAGGCAGATAGTGAGAGAGGCAGGGTTATGCTGGAATCTCTCCTGAACATGAATGCTATGGTTGATCTCTCTAGGAGTTTTTGCTACCAGTTGTATCCAGATGAACAAGATGTAATCTTTGAAAAGGCTAAGAGTCTGCAATTGTATTGTAACCATTGTTGCTGAATAATACAATGGCTCGAACTTTGGAGAGTGGGGTTTTTTACCTAAAAGGGTTTTCCCCACATAAAATCTTTGTGTTATGTTTTATGTAGTGTCTTTCATCTGTGTTGTTGATTGCTGTTGAATCTACATATGTTTCTCTCAGAAGGATTAATGTGGAAATAACTGTGTCTGTTTCTGCTTTAGGACATAGTTGTACGTGTCTTTGAGGCAACCTAATCGAAATGAAAGTTACTGAAGGCACTATTGTATGGAGTTTTCACTAGATGTGCTCCTAGGATTTCCTTACAAGTGGTATCAGAGCCTTCTTTTGGTTGTTGGTTCTGGATATTTCTCCTGTGAAGATTTCTTAGCATGATGGGCTGGAAGAAATCTGGAGGAATGAACTAATGGATTGATCCTTTGATGAGTGGAAGCCTTGTGGTATTCTGAGATAGCATGCAGCTTGAAGGATGGTCAAGATGGAAAATGGAGTTGATCATGTTGTGATCTGTATCTCCTGGCTGGTAGAGGTTTAACCTTGAAGTATGAGGTGGATTTTTCAGAGTGCTTATGCTAGGTGGTGGTTCCTAGTGTTGGAAGGCACTATTTCCTGTTAACCTTGAATGCTTGAAGGTTATGAAGTTAATCATTAGATGATTTGAAAGCTTCTGAAATAGCCTTTCTCTCTTTCTCGGATGCATGTACATGTTGGTGGTTTAGAGTTGGCCTGAAAGGGATCTGGATTCTCTTGAACTGTTGTTTCCTTTCTAAGGATGTTTTGTACTTGCATGGCTCTGTGGTTTTGTAGGTTTTACACGATTAAGCAAAAACTTGTGATCATGTGGAGTTGTTGTTAAGCTATTGTCTAGGTATTGGCCTTTTGGGGTGTTGTTGGATGAGATAGTTGCAGGTCTACATGCATGCTTGGTGCATGGTTTGAGGAGGTATGTTTTCTTCTCTGCATGGGAGTGTTGGTAAGTGATTTCTCACTCAGCATTCTTGTGGTGGTGTTCCTTGATTATGGTGCTCATTGTGGACATGTTTGGCAAGTCAAATCTGGTGTGATCTAGTGTTTGAGTCATGTTGTCTATGTGGTTATTCTCTTTGATATCTTAGTGATGTTGTTTCCAATGCAATGATGGGTTTGCATGTTTATGTTGAATGGATCTATGGGTTGTGCAATGTTGTGGGCTGTCTTTACCTACATGTTTGCTATAAGACAACTCGGATGTGGACTATCTATATCCACGAGGTTGATTCATTGTTGGTACAAACTTGTTAGCTGGCCTTGTCTGTGGTCACTTGTGCATTGGTGTGATTGCTTTGAGATGAGAGGATGGATACTATTGAGTACCTGAATAGTTGGTTATGGGAACCTATAGCAGGTGGTCATGATGCTTGGAGAGCTCGGATGTCACGTTTCAATGGGAGCTCTAGCAGTGACTATGGGTTCATCACATGGTGGTGAATGGTCTTCTTTAGTGTTGTAGAAGGGTTCTTGGACTTTTGCATGGACATTATTTGAAGATGTGCAACATCTTGGAACCATGGAGGATGCTTGGAGTCTTTGGAAAAGGTGTTGGTGGTGCTTGACAGGTGATGTTGGTTTAAGTCTATTTGTTGTATGTCATGGTATACTCTTGCTTGTACGCTGGAGTTTTGGCATTGTGCATTGTACTTGAGACAATGGAAAAGTCACCTGAGGCATGGGATCTCCTATGGGGATGTGTAGATCATGATGTCATGATAAGTTCCTGATTCAGCTGATTGGAACTTTGACAGTGGTATGGAAATTCTTTGTGTATTGAGTGCTTTGATTACTTGCTTGATACTTCATGTTAGTGCAGTAATGCAGTTGAAGTTTAGCATGAGATGATCAGTTGCTAGTACTCATGGATACATGAAGAATAAGGTGAGGCTATTTTTCTCTTATGAGAGATGTGTTGCTGCTTGTTACTCTTATTAAAATTGTTAAGCAAAAAGTCTGAGAAGCCTTCACCTTGGTTGAACGTGAGTTCAATAAGAGACCTATGAGGAGATTGCCCTTGGATTATTCATGATGACTTTTATATCTTGAAGGAGTATTCTTGTTCCCACTCTTGGTCTTCTCGGCAGTTTATCTGAAAGGTATGTGGCCCATTATATTTTTCAGATGTGTTTTATTAAGTTTATTTTCATGACATGGATCTTGAATTACTGTTTAATGATTATGGAAGATTCATAGTGGAAGTTGTACAGTTTCTTTTATCTCCTTGTTACTAATGAGAATTGTTAGGAGATGATGTATGGGCTGATTTCCTAAAATGGGAAATGAACAAGCTTGATCTTCTTTGAGATGCTTACATCCATGTTGGTTTTAAAGATAGTTTGATCTTGGTAATTGAACTGATGGATGTTGTTAAGGCTTTCTTTTGGGATATGAAGAAGATCATCCTTGACACAGCTGGCTGTTAGAAGTGTATGTAGGAGGATGTTCTACAGGAAGATGATGTGCAGTGTTTCTCTTTGTGGCTGTGAAGGTTTGTGGTGAGAGTTCTTGTGGCAGGTTGTTGCAGGTTGTACATATCATTGTGGATATTTCCTTGGTACTACATGGTTACATTTTCTATGTGTTGAAATTGGTAGACTTGTTGTGCCTTTGATCTTTAAGATCTGAATTACTCTGACAATGGGAGTTCCTATATGTGTCTTGTCTTCTTTGACTGGTTGACACTGGAACTTGTATTTGTTGTTAATGGATTGGAAAAAGTTTACTAATGTTGATACCTATTGAGGTATGTAAGATTGGATGGTATAGCACGAGCTGTGGGTGCTATTTTTAGTCATGTGGGTTATCAGTTGGATGGAAGCAGTCAGTATGATTATTGTTCTAACTAATGTTTTGTATCTTGTTTCTAGATAATGACCTCACTGTTGTGTTATGTTTGAAGCTTTGAAGTTGATATTGCTTTTGTATAGCATTTTGAACACAGTGAAGTGGTAGCAGTATCTTGTTGGTGAGATCACTAGGATCTTTTTCTTGTGTTCGTTGGAATGGTGCTTATACACCTTGGCTTTGTATTCTTCTTCCATAGGTGGCATGTTGGAAGATGACAGGATTGTTTCCTAAAGGTGAACATCTTGGATGTTGGAGCTGATTTCTTGATGGAGCATGAGAGCATGTTGAGATCTATGTGTTTTCTTGGAAGGCTGTGGTCGGTTGCTTTGTTGGTCAGTGAGTTATAGTTGGATACCTGGTCTTTGTTGCAGATTGTTCTCTGGACTGCTATCTGTTGAATCATGTTGATTGGGTGTCTTGAGTATTGCAGGGTTTTGAACTGGTGGAGCTACTGTGATCTTAGTTCCTGGTTGCTTTGGAGGTGCCTATGTGTCTTCGTCAAGTGGGAGATTGTTGGAAAATGTGCCTCAATCTCACAGGTTGAATCCCTTGAGAAAGCATGGTCGCTGTGACATTCATGGTGTCTGGCCGACTAACAGTTCAGTAATCTTGTGTTTTGCTCATGTCGCTGTGGCTTTGCTTCTGTCTTGCCGAATGGACCTATCGCTATGACTTGGTGCATTTGCTATAACCCTTTGTAGAGTGGAAATGTCTTGCGACAGAAGGGTTTGTTATCGAGTGCCTAGCATATGTCGGTGTGACCTATGGCAACTAGAGTCATCGATGTAACATGTTTGCTTTGATATGAAGTCTTAGCGATGGAGGGTTGTCTCACCGATATGTTTTCTCCTAGAGTCGTCGGGGTAACTCAAGTGTGTCGGTATGTGGTCCTAGTGACAGGGAGATGTCTCGCCGATTGTAGTCATCGGGGTGACTTGAACATTCGGGAAGATCTCTTGGCGACTGGGAGATGTCTAGCCAACTGTATACACTCAGAGTAGCTTAAGGGTCTCGATATGAAGTCTCAGCGATGAAGGATTGTCTTGGCGACAATGTAACCTTTGGAGATATCGAGAAGACCCTTGGCCGAAAGGCTTGTTTCAATATGATGTCTCATCGAATATTGGAAGTCTCGCTGACACCTTGTGGGGTCATCGGTTTGGTGTGACTCTTGGCAAGAATTGGTTTTGGGATATCATGGAAACCTCGGTAAGAAGTCTTGCCAAAGGTTGATTCTCTCGCCGACAGTGGAACACATCGGTATGACCTGAAGGCTTCGCTATGAAGTCTTGGTGATGGGAATTTGTCTCACCTATGGTGTGGGATACATTCGGCATGACTCCTAGTGAAAGGTGAGCTTGGGGAAACCTGGAGACTTTGGCGTGAAGTCTTGGCAATAGGTGTTGGTCTCACCGACGGGGATGCAACTGAAGTCATCGGTGTAGCTCTCGGCGCTCGGTAAAAGGTCTTGGCGAAGTCAAATGTCTTACCGACTCAGCAAGACATGGGCACTCAGTATGTGGTCTCGGAAAAAGACATAAGTCTTGCCAACTGGTGAATGCAGCGCTCGGGGTGACTTAAGACCTCGATATAAGGTCTTGGTGAAGACGATAAGTCTCGCCAACTCTTGAATGTGTTCGGTATGACTCCTAAGCTCGGTATGAAGTCTTAGCAAAGATGGAATGTCTGGACGACGGGAGACTTTGGAGTAACATGGAGGCATCGGTATTATCTCTTGGCGAAGAGCAATTGTCTTGCCGATGGGAAACCTGATATCGGTATGACTCTTGGCGACTATTTGGGCTTCGGTATGACTTGAAGACTCGATGTGAACTCCTAGCGATAGCGATAGTCTCATTGATGTGCTTGTTGAGGTCGATGTAACTTGTAAGCTCGGTGGAACCTCTTGTCGATGGAGAGGACACTTGGCGACAATGTGTAATCAGGTCTTGTGGCATCGGAGAGACACTTCTAGTGTCTCACCGACATGCGACACAAGTTGATCGCTGTTGACTGAGTGAAGACTGTCTAATGTGGTGCACGTGGACCAATCAAAGGAAGCAAAATTCAAACAGTTGGTGGTTGGATTTTTTGAACAGTCTAAAAGGAAAAATCTGCACAAGAGTGGAAACATCTACGACGATAGGGATGCTGAGTTGGTAGATTGCTGAAGTGTGATCTTGAACTAATTCATAGAGATCCTGTTAAGAACGAATGCATATATGTATGCATTGGACGTTTTGTAAAAAAGAGTTGATCAAGTTGACAAGCCGAGAAGCTGAAGAGCTGAGAGCCAGAGAGAGATCGATAGAGAAAGGCTGAGTGGCTGGCTGAAAGGCCTGAGCCATGAGGTCGAGGCAGATAGTGAGAGAGGCAGGGTTATACTAGAATCTCTCCTGAACATGAATGCTATGGTTGATCTCTCTGGGGGTGTTTCCTACCAATTGTATCCAGATGAACAAGATGTAATCTCTGAAAAGGCTAAGAGCTTGCAATTGTATTGTAACCGTTGTTGCTGAATAATACAATGGCTCGAACTTTGGAGAGTGGGGTTTTTTACCCGAAAGGGTTTTCCCCACATAAAATCTTTGTGTTATGTTTTATGTAGTGCCTTTCATCTGTGTTGTTGATTGTTGTTGAATCTACATATGTTTCTCTCAGAAGGACTAATGTGGAAATAACTGTGTCTGTTTCCGCTTTAGGACATAGTTGTACGTGTCTTTGAGGCAACCTAATCGAAATGAAAGTTACCAAAGGCACTATTGTATGGAGTTTTCACTAGATGCACTCCTAGGATTTCCTTACAATTATGAATATGCACAATGATCGCCAAGCCAAGGATGAAACGCGACTGTGATGCCAGGATATGTACATGAGGTTTTTTTTATGAGCAGGCATAAAGATGGCAAAAAGAGGATGGCCGACACACACTCCAATAGATGGAAAAGCTAATCTATCACAAATAGTGCATGTTGCCAGGTTTTCACTACTTGTTTTTATTGCATGTTTTCAAATTATATAATTTTTTTGTTGTTACCAAGATGCCTGTTTGCCAAGTTTTCATCAAGGTAACGATTTTTTATTATTATTATTATTTTGTATCTTTTCCTTTTTTTTATTTTTTTATTTTTACCTTTTTTTGTATTTTTGATCTGTTTGATTTTTTTGGATTTTTGATCTTTTTGATTTTTTTGGATTTTTGATCTTTTTGTTATGCACTGGATGAGTTATGGGTAAAACTTCTTGAGATGAAGACTATTGATAGATTCTTCAAATAGGTCCCCTTTGGGTGTGGATGACTAATATGCTCTAGATCCATAGACTGACACAATGACAAAAGGACCTAGCCAATTAGATTCAAATTTTCCCTTCTTTTCCCGATCCTGCTAATTGTGAGGATTCTCTTTTAGGACCAAGTCACCAATCTAAGATGTTCTTGGTTTTACCTTGTGATTATAGCTCCTTGAAATTCTTTGTTGATAGCATTTGAGATGATCAGCAACATGTTGACGGTGTTCATCTAGCAATTCCAACTCCTGTAGTCCGGATACTCGATAGTCTTCCTCTAAAATGATTCCTTTCAATGATACTCGAAGTGAAGGTAACTCAACCTCAATTGGAAAAATGGCCTCTAATCCATACACAAGGGTATATGGTGTGGCTCTTGTAGGGGTGCGGATGCTAGTACGGTATGCCCACAAAGCAAGGTTTAGTTGAACATGTCAGTCACGTCTAGCATCATTGACAGTTTTCTTCAGGATTTTCAAAATGGTCTTATTTGAGGCTTCTGCTTGGCCATTCCCTTGAGGGTAGTAGTGTGTGGAAAATCAATGCTGAATATGGAATCTTTCACAAAGTTCTTGTACATCTTGGTTCTTGAAGGGTCGACCATTGTTAGTGACAATGGAGCTAGGGATGCCATACTGACAGATAATGTAATTCAGGATGAAAGAGGCAATTTGTTTACCAGTGATGGTGGTTAACAGGATGGCTTCAATCCACTTTGTGAAATACTTTGTGGTTGTGATTATGAACTTATGTCCATTAGAGGAAGATGGATGAATCTTACCCATAAGACCAAGTCCCCACTGATAGAAAGGCCAGGTCGATGTGAATGGTTGCAGCTCCTACATTGGTGCATGTATGAGATTTCCATGGACTTGACATTTCTTGCACTTGAAAAATTGAAAAGATTATTTCTCCATGTTCGGCCAATAATATCCCAAGCGTAGGAGTTTCTTAGCGAGAGTAAGACCACTTGAATGAGTACCACAAATACCTTCATGAACTTCTCGTAAAGTTGTTTCAGATTCATCACGTTCAAGACATCGAAGGAGAGTACCATCGAGACCTCATCGATAAAGTGTATCAGCTATCAGGGAGTGTCGAGTTGCTTGACGAATAAAGTTATGTTTTTGGTTTCGGGATAGATCAAGTGGAAGGGTATTGTCTCTCAAATAGGTATGAATCTTCCCATAGATTGAGGAATCAACATCGACTAGATGGTACACGACTTGGGAATCAGGATTGTCATAGGTAGGATTAAACAATCATTCCACCATGAATTCATAACATTTTTTTGGTATTTGTAGAAGAGAAGCAATGGTTGCCATGGCGTCTGCAGCTTTGTTGTCTACTCTTGGAATTTTTTCAAACTTGATCTCAACAAAGTATTTCTTGAAGTCATCTACCATTCTCTTGTATGGAATTAGCTTGTCACCTTTTGTTTGATCATCATAATTGACCTGATTGATGATTAATTGAGAGTCTCCATAAACTTGCAATTCTGTGATTTTCCATTCCACTGCTACCTTGTTACTAATGATTAGTGCTTCGTACTCAGTTGTGTTGTTAGTGTAAGAAAACATCAACCTGTAAGACTTTTGGATAGTATGTCCTTGAGGAGTAACAAATAGGATTCCGACACCCGGTCCATGTTGAGTGTAAGACCCATCAAAGTATAATATCCATTGGTGTGTTGTCATTGTGAGGACATTTGTATCTGGGAATTCAACGTGCATAGGATGGTCATCTTGTAATGGTGCTTCAGCTAACTAATCTTCTATTGCTTGGCCCTTGATTTCTCTTCTATCCACATACTAAATGTCAAATTCACTCAATATCATCACCCACTTTGCTATTCTTCATGTTAAGTTGGCTTTGTTGAGTAGATATTTTAATGGATCAATCTTGGCTATTAGTTTGACGATATGTGTTAACATATAGTGTCACAATTTTTGAGTAGAAAACACCACTGCTAAACAAGCTTTTTCAATGAATGTATAGTTAAGTTCATAGCCATTCAGTGTCCTGTTGATATAATAGATAGCCTTTTCTTTTCCTGTAGAGTCTTCTTGTGCTAGCAAGGCTCCCAAAGATACCTTAGTAGTTGTTATGTAAAGTAAAATTGGTTTTCCCTCTATTGGTGGTACCAAGATAGGTGGATTCATCAGATATTGTTTCAATTGATTAAAGGAAACTTCACACTTTTTATCCCATCTAAAAGAAACATTCTTGTGTAGCAAATGAGTAAAAGGATGACTTTTGTCCGCCAATTGCACGATGAATCATCTAATGGATTGGAATCTTCCTTGTAGAGATCTTAGTTGGCTAATGTTCTTAGGAGGCAGCATTTCCATGATTGCTTTGACTTTTGTTGGATCTACTTCAATTCCTTTAGCTGAGACTATGTATCCTAAGAGTTTTGTTGATGTTACTCCAAACACACATTTCTTTGGATTTAAATGCACATTGAACCTTTCCAATCGAGTGAAGATTTTATCCAATATTTCCATATGTCCTTCCCTAGTGTATTATTTAATTAGCAAGTCATCCACATAGTCCTCCATGAATGTGTGCATCATGTCATGAAAGATTGTTGTCATTGCACATTGATAAGTGGCTCCAACATTCTTTAATCCAAAAGGCATGACATTCCAACAAAATGTACCCCATGGGTATGTGAAAGTTGTTTTGTCTTGATCTTCTGGTGCCATCTTAATCTAATTATATCCTAAGAAACCATCCATGAGTGATAGCATAGCATTTCATGTTAAATCCACAATGATGTCTATATTGGGCAAAGGAAAGTCATCCTTTGGACAAGCCTTGTTAAGATCCCTAAAATATGTGCATATTTTGATGTTTTTGTCTGGTTTGGAGACTGGTACAATGTTTGAAATCCATTCTACATAATCAATTGGTCGAATGAGTCCTACATCTAATAGTTTCTTCAATTTTTCTTTCAGCAGTGGGGCGATGTGTGGATGCATTTTTCTCAAATTTTGCTTTACTGGCTTCACTCTAGGTGGTAGAGATAAATGATGCATGATTAGATCTATATCTATTCTTGGCATGTCAACATAGGACCAAGCAAAATTGATTTGTCTTTCTTCAAATAATTTGGTGAAACTTGGCTTTTCTTGCTTTGTCATTGATGTTGCTAGATGTAGGGTCTTTATTGTTTCTATTGTGCCAATATTTACAAAATGTGTAAGCTCAACCAATACTGAAGATATCTAATGATAATGCTCGGGAAGAGTGTCAAATCTCTCATCCTTCAGTGCCTTAGAGAGGTTTTCATCGTTGGATACACTCTTTCTTTTTACTTTTTCATGATCTAATACTCCCATTGCATTTTTTTCACCATTAGATCAATTTTTTGTATTCTTTATTTTGCAGCTGAGAGATTTGGAACTCCCCTGATTGGAAGTTTCATTATGAAATTCATTGGTGGAACTTGTTTCAGGATTTTCACAACAAAGGAAGTTGACAATGGCATCGTCATCTGCAAAGATAGGGATATCAAGCAGCTTGGTTTGTTCCCAGTCAATGAGTTCAGGATGTATCAACGATAAGGAATCATCGGATTGGTCAAGGTCAAAGGCGTTAAGTGTCAAGATGGAAATGTTTTCAAGGTGTTCAATGGAAATTTCAAGGTCTATAATGTTACTCTCCTCTGAATGATCTATCTCGCTTGATGTTTGATCATCCTCACTAGAGTCATCGATATGTAGTGATCCAAATTCAAGTGGTCTAGACCCTAAACTCTGTCTCTCCATACGTATGGGTGCATACATCTTTATCACATTGATTTATTTGTCTTCAAAAGATACTTTAGATAGTGAATCCCATTCATATTCATTTGAGTCTATTTCAGAACTAGCTTGCAATTGGAGGATTCGCTCATAAATCTATTGTTTGGCTTCTTGTTTTGTCTCTTCTTTGTATCCTAGTCTTGTCTAATCTTTTGAATTGATTGTGATGGGATGAATTGGTTCCATAATACCTTCTTTTATTTTTCCAATAGGACTCTTTCCTTCATATCCCATCTTTTCTAAGATACTGAATCCTTTACCATATTGTTCTATTGGTATGCCGGAAGTTGCTGCTTGGGATTCTCCTTCATCTTTGTAAAGCCAATTTAGAATGTATTTGTCTTCAGATTCATCAACTAGAGTGTCTTCTTTTACAAATGTACCATCAAAGAGCATGGTGGGTTGTGAAGATTGTTGTCTAGATGTTGATGGCTACCCATATGATTTTGGAGAAGGTAGCAGTTGTGAGAGACATAAGGACTGCTCAATTGAATACTCACCCATGCCTTTATCTTTCAACTGAATCTTTTTCTCAAACTGTTTTGACAAAGAATTTAGTTCTCTTTCATTACTTGAGGAAGTGGAATCACCAATGCCTTTATCTTTTGACTGAACCTTTTCTTCAGACTGTTTTGACAAAGAATTAAGTTGGCCTTCATTGCTTGAAGAAATCGGTGTTTGAGCTTCTCTGTTGTGTGGCACAAAAATATCTTGGACTATCTTGAGAGTGTTGCAGTATTGAGGATTGTTGGAATCAGCTGAAATGGTGATCTCTTGTCCATTGTAGGGGAATTTCAAGCATTGATGATATGTTGAAGGCGCTGCTTGCATTTCATGGATCCAAGGTCGTCCCAAGAGTATGTTGTAGGTTAAATCCTTGTCCAAAACTTGACAAAGTATATCTTTTACAATTGGTCCCACTTGGATTGGCAATACTATCAATCCTTGAGAGGATCTTTCTTCATCGTCATAAGCTTTTATGGTGATCTTTCTTCTGGAATCTATGGCATTTTTTGAATATCCCAATGCCAGATAAGCTTTAAGGTGCAAATATTTAGACCAACTCCTCCATCTATTAAAACATGTTTGACCCAATGTTTATGGATTAAAACCTCAGTGTGGATTGGTGCATTATGTGGATGAGTGAGAGATGCATCATTATTTTTTGAGAATGATAGGAAGTGGGGTGCAGTCAAATGTCCCACCATGGCTTGGAACTAACAAACTTCCAAATCAGTTGGTACTATGGTGTCCACGAAAGCTTTTTCCAAAATTTCTTTATGGGCTGGTGAAATTTTAAGAAGTTCTAGTATGGAGATTTGTGCTGGAATATTTTGCAATTAGTCTATGATATTGTATTGATTTGAAGGGGCAGCAGGTGCTTTAGATGTACTTCCCTTTAATACATACTTGGACTGCACTCTTGTGGTTACGTTTACTGGTAAATTGTCTTGTTTATTGTTGATTTTGATGACGTTGATTTGATTATCAGTTGCAAAAATGTCTTGTTTATCTTTGATTTTGATGGCAACAATGTCTTATTTCTCTTCGATTTTGATGTCAACAATTTCTTGTTTATCCTTGGTTTTGATGTCATTGATTTGATGATCAGTTGTAGCAATGGTTTGTTTATTCTTGATTTCAATGTCATTGGTTTGATTATCAGCTGTAGAGATGTGAAGGATTGTAGTATCATAGAAATAATTCACATTTTTCCCTTTCGTTTTTGTTGAAGAGGATTCTCCTTTTTCATAGTTGGGTAAAGGATTTTTAAATGCTCCATGATCAGCATTTGTTTGAGGTCCCTCTATTGATATTTCACGTATGTCTATCAAGTGTTGCACCAAATGTTTTAGCTGCATACAATCATTTGTTTTGTGACCTTTGTTTCTATGAAAATCACAGTAATGTGCATCGTTCCACCATGATGGTTTGACTCTTGGTTCCCAATCTTGTGCCTCTAGTAATGTTACGAGTTTGGCTGCAAGAAGCTCTTTAATGCTGATTTAAGTGATTTCCCCAAAGGTGTGAATTTTTTGCGATTTGATGGTGTTCGATATGGTGTTGAAGCTAGTTTAGATTCACTATTATTTTGATTGTTGTTTTGATTATTTTTGGGTGTGATTCCTGATAGATTGAAGACTAGTTTTTCATTATGTGTTTCAGCTACACCATCATTACCAGCATTCTTGTTTCTTGTCCAAAATTTGGATTTCTCATTACTGTTATAATGATTGGAGGAGTTTGTCGAGTTTGGTCCTTCATTATAGATTTTTAACACTCTTCTTTTAACCAAGGCTTCCTCAATCTTGAGTCCATTTTCAATCATTTTTTCAAAGCTGGGTGGAGATTGCAATTGGAGTCTATAGCTCATCTCACTATTAAGATTATCAATGAAGATTTTCATCTTTTCTTTCTCAGGTATAGGACGAGCATATCTAGCAAATAATCTTCTCCGTCTTTGTAAAAATGTGAGAAATGATTCACCATTTTTTTGTTTTGTGTTGCAAAGGTCTTTCATGGTGATTTCATTTTGAATGTTATAGGAATATTGGGTGATAAACTTATTTACTAGCTCCTCAAAAGATCTAATGCCTAGTGGGAGTTTTGAAAACCATTCCATGCATTAACCACCCAAACTTCTTGGAAACAATCTTTCATGTGCAAATTCCAAGCTCATGGTATGAAATTCTCTTACATGATCTATAGGATCAAGTTTTCCATTGTATTTGTCATATTTTGGAATATCACAATTTGGTGGAAATGGTATCATGTTCAAACTTTTGTCAAATTTAGGATAAGGGTAGATGTCTTGCAACAAATATCTTTTTGTTGCTCCTCTTTGCATGTCTTGAATTTGTTGTTGGAGGTTTTGCATTTGTTGAGTTAAAGCATTCATGGGATTTGTTATTCATGAATCAGCTTTTGTTTTCTTGGGAGCTCCTTTCAATTGATTAACATCAAAGTTAGTTGGTAATTTCACACCTTGGTTGGCCAACATCAAAAATATTTTTCTCCATCTTTTTCTAGAATCTTCTCCATGAATTTGTGAAATTTTGGGTCTTGTTGAGCTTGTTGAATGTCCTCATCAATTTCAGGTTGGTGGAATCTATGGAAGGGATTTTCTTCACCTTCAGCCATGATGGCTTGAGTTTCAATTTCTTTCTCTTTGACTTTTTATTTTTGAGATCTTGTTAAAACGAGCATGCAAGTGTTAAAGGTTTGATATACTTTGATATTTGTTTAGGAGTGCCAATGAGATGCCTAAGTCAAATAGAATGATGGATTCTATTGATGAGACTAAGGTGAAATTTGATGTACAATTTTTTGTTTCGTGATGAAGGATGATAGATCCTGATGATGAAACTAAGCTAAAAAATCAAAGATAGGATTGATGATTTAGCACTTTAAATTGGTTTGATCCAAGTTTAGTTAAGGGAATTTCACTTGCAAAGGCCAGTTTCTTCAAGTTTAATCTGATGTTGAAATAAGGAATGATCTGTGTTTTAGAATGGATCCCTAAATCTGGTTTTAATTATCTGACAGACGTTCAATTTAGCTCTCTATTTGTGAATCAGATGGATGCACTAAAAGATGGTGCATATGTGCTAAAACAAAGCTTAGATGTGCTAGACTGTTCCCCAAATGTGCCAGAACAGGAAATTTATGTGCTAAAAGATGAAGGCTATGTACCAAAATAGACCCTAGATGCGCTAGAAAATGAGTCAGATGCACTAGAAAAAGCTAGAGATGCACTAGACTGCTCCTCTATATGTGCTAGAATAGAAAGTTGATATGCTGGAAAATGAGAAAAATGCACTAGAACATGGGTTAAATGTGTTGAAAGATGAATTCAATGCGCTAGAAAAGACCCTAGATGCACTGGAAGATGAGCAAATGCACTAGAAAAATCCAAAGATGCTCTAGACTGCCTCTGAATATGGTTCAAGTTATCTGACAGATGTGCAACTTAGCTCTTTGTTGTATCAGGTAAATACGCTAAATAGATTACAAATGTGTTGGAAGATAGGACAAATGTGCCAGAATATGGACTACATGCGCTGAAAGATGGGATGAATGCTCTAAAATAGATTGCAGGTGCACTGAAAGATGGGTTAAATGCACCAGAATATGGACTAGATGCGTTGAAAGATAGGACTAGATGCGCTGAAAGATAGGACTAGATGCGCTGAAAGATAGGACTAGATGCGCTAAAAGATAAGACAAATGCACCAGAATATGGACTAGATGCATTGAAAAGTGTGATGAATGTGCTAGAACATAACCTATATGCGCCAGACTATGAACCTAATGCATTGGAACATGAAGTTTATGTGCTAGACTGGAAAATGGTCACCGTTTTTTGAAAATTTTGTTTGGCCCTTTTGTTTTGAATGGTAAAAGCACAAACCTGTGTCACACTTTATAAAGGAATCGGCCAACAGCAAAAAAACTTTAGAACTTCGACCACATAAAAGTGGTCTTTATGTTTTGCATTTCAAAATGGTGTAAACTAATGAAATGTAGAACTTTTGATGAAGTTTATTCTTGTAATTTAAAAAAAAAATTAAAATATTGTTTTTATTATGTTTTTATCAATTTAAGGACAAATTTTGGAATGCTGAAAATTTCAAAAAAGAGTGACTTCATGAGCCGTTAAGAAACAAACTGAAAAAAACTTCATTTTTCCCTTTTTTTCTCCAAATAAGTAACTTCAATATCTTGTGCATGGAAAAAAAATAAATTTTGATGCATATTTTTCTCGTAATAATGTTTTAAAGTCAAACATGTCAGAATTTGACAGTTTTCACGAGCTATCAACTATTTTAAATTTTTTTAATCATTTTCAAAAAATAAAATATACCCTTTTGAAGAAGACTCTCCTCTTGTGCCCCACATAAGATTTTAAAAAAATTAATAAGTTTTACTATCTTTTTTTTAATTTCTAATCAGCCTATTTTTTTTTTTGATACGCACAGTAGATAATATATATTGAAATAGAAGAAATATACAAACGTCTGCATCGCAAGAAAGACTAACCCTCACACACAGCCGAACAAAATAGCAACCCATCCGGGGCATAATTTCACGGTTTTAGCAGTCCCATATCAAGCACCAAAAGACCCTCCACGGAAACCATAGGAATAAAGAGAGGGGTCATAGGCCGACCCACGACCAACGTAAGACGAAATTTGCAAAAAATTTGAGTAGAAGACCACCAAAAAAGACAGTAAAGCAACAAAACTAAAAGCTCCAGACACAGAGGCCAACCCTCACATAAAACCGTTAACTTCCGCGAAACTTACAAAGCCGTCCATCCAATCCATCCCCTCCACCGGCACCATCTTCAATTTGCACTTCAAGAAATCCATGGCCACCTTCGCAAGCTTTTTGTGCCTCGACAAGGCAGGCCCTTTGAGGTCTAAGAGAAAGGGATAAACTTTAACTGCTTCCTTCGAATCCCATAAGAAAGACAAGTCGGTCAGGCGCGGAATGCCTTTGCCTAAGAAGGTCGCCTTCAAAGTTTCTTCAAGCCCACCAAGCAAGTCGATGTGGAACAAGCGCACCATCATCTCCATTGCCACCTTCTTCAGGGTCTCCAAGTCCAGAAGCACCGCAAGAAATCGTGAGGAGACATGGGCATTATCTCTAGCATACTCCCTTCTTTGCAGGTGTTCTCGACCAAGAATCATTTTGACCGCAACCAGCGACACCGAATCATCCTCGGACAGAATACGCTTTAATCTCTGGTCTATGACTTCCCTAAAGGCAATCTGCCTCTCTGTAGCCACCAGAGAGACCAGAGTGTCGGCTCTAAAGCATTCCAAGCCTTCCACTGAAATATGAATGGTAAATTTTGACTTTGTCGACCTCTCCATGTTGACAGCTGCTCCCTGCACAGAAACAAAAATTATGCCAAAATGCGAAGACAAAGCAACAAAAAAGATTTCAACAAATCCATAAAAAGACCTGTGAGAGGATCCGACTGGCCTCCGCACATGAGACAGAATAATGGCAAGTCGATCATCGCGTCCTTGCCATGAAGATTTGCTACGGACACAGACCATCCGCCTACAAGCCATAATCACTTCGAGTGAAGTGAGATGCCACCCGGCCTTTCAACTATCTTTTCAATGATTGTCGTACCCAACGTGTTGCAAAGTGGACACCTTGAAAGCAAAGCCAAACATACTCCCTGTCGAACACCAAGGCTCCGCGGATAACAAGAGTCGAGCACATTAAAAATGCCAACTTCTCCCCACGACAAATAAGAAAGGCCGTGATATGTTATGGCGATGCCACCTCAGCAAATGACAAACTGTCCCAAAGCCACCTCACGCCCACCCAGGAGTTCGAGTGGCGAAAAGAGGGGGAGGGGGGAGCCCACCCATCCGCCCACCTAATCAGCCTATTTTTTAATTTTTAAAACCTACTTGCATTATTTTAAAAATAAAATATATTAAAACTAATCAAAATATAAAAATATATATATATTTAGATTCTCCACTTCAAGCTCTACAAAAGGGTATTTTTATTTTTTGCAGAAAGATAATTCTGACTAGAGAAATACTCTGCCAAAGTTGAATATTTTAGAAAATTCTGAAAAATGATGAGTTGGTTTCCATGTAGGATGCCAACTAGACATTCTCTGTCGAAAGGGTTTTAGCTGAGCATGTTTCGGCTGAAACTTACTCGACTGAAAATGCCTTGATATTTCCAAGCTATAAACACCAAATACGCTCACTTTTTCCATGTTTTTGGCCAACTATATTCGACCGAGTAACTTTCGACTGAAACCTCTTTGGCCGAAAATGTGCCTGCCATGTTAGCACCACATGGTTTCAGCTGAAAGCCACTCAGCCTAATCTCTTTTAGCTGAAAATAGTTTGCTCGGAACCATTTATTTGGCCAAAAGTGTGACACACTATTGTGCTTTTACCCTGTCAAATCAGTGAATTGGATGTTTTCAAATTGGATGATCTTATGAACAGTGATTTGCCTAGTATTTATTGTTTTTGAATCATGTGAATTAAGTGTTCTTTTTAATGGATGGTCTCTTGAAAAATGATTTCAAACACAACAGCAAGTAGTAAAATAGTTGTTTCACCCTATGATCTAAACATCAAGTGTATGTTCAAGGATCTAGTTTGATCCCTTTTGATTTCCACTGGTATTAAACAAGAGCAAATAGATCAGTCACTTTTCTAATGTCAAGGGTCATTAATAACATCACAGCCCACATCCTAGAACTACATCAACTCACACAGCCCTGTCACCCCTAGAGGGCACCCACATTTTTTCCTTTTTCAAGTCTTAACCAAAGTTGAATCCCACACTTTTGGCTAGTAATCCCTAGTAGTTATATGGTGAGTATCTTGGGGCAGATTCTTCCCTCCTCTTGTACTATGAATATTATAATGTTCGAGAACTGACTTGGTTGGCTTCTACACTTAAAGTTATTAGTAAGGGTTTTTGTTATGTGCGGCAAATGATAAACTCCCTCAAGAGACCTCCCAACCTTTAGAACAAAGGCTTTGGGGATGGTTATCAATGCACACTACCATTGAATATGAGTTTCCTCAAATTCACGTTTGATTATAGTGGGTTGGAATACTTGGCTTTAGCCATTCCCACTTAGGTCGTTCCCGTAGGGTGAGTACTTTTTCCCACTATGGCAAGCCTTCTAAAGGTGCTATTGCAATAAATAAAAGAGTGAGTCTGGCATTATGGTCACCCAGTAAAGGGGAGAGCATAAACCTGTCACTTCACAAGCGCAACTATTTTTAAATCATTTAAAGCACCTGCAAAACATAAAGACATCAATTAGTTTCCAGAATTTTAAGTTTCTGTAAATAAAGATAAATGCGTTGAAATAGAGACTATATATGCTAAAACATTCACTAGATGTGCTAGAAAACAAACTCTATGATCTATTTTGGAAAACAAAAAGGAAAACCAAATCTTGTCTATGTGCCAAAAGAGAAGGCAGATGCATCGGAAGATGCCATGTATGCGCTATAAGAAGCTTCGGGTGCGCTATATTGAAATTCACGATCAAACTTGCAAATGGAAACTTGCCAAAAAATTATTAAAAATGGGGCTAGGCCCCACTGTGGGCGGAAAATTTATGTGTGTATAAAATATGTGAGTGCATAAGCAAGTAATACAATGCATCAATGAAACATTATATTAGAGAATTCAAATGATAATCAAATCAAATCAAAACAACAAACTCTCTAATGGTGTCTCATTGTCCTCTATCTCCAAGGATTTTTCAAGTCATGTTTGCTCTCAGATTGTGTATGTACATGACTTTCCAAATGACAACCTGAAGAACGAGATGCCGGAAATGCAAGAAATCTTTCCTACATGATTGATTGCTAAAATGTTGTAAATGGTAAGCTAAGATTAAGATACTGATATGATATTGATAATGAAAATGATACAATTAAACTACTATGATTTAAGATGCAGCTAAGGGTAATGCCATGATTAATCTAAATGATGCTAAGATGCAAACACTAAAATGTTAATGTTGTAATGCTAATGACAATGCTCTCTGAAATTCTACAAAGTATACTTATGCTCAATTCTCTATATGAAATGTCGTAAATGAGGTTGTATTTATAGATTTTTCCAAGGCATAAGCTGATGTGGCAAGAACTAACGGTCTGGATTTGATTTGGAGAGATGGATGGTAAAAAGTGAAGAGGTTAGAGAGAATCAAGGAGTGTGTTCCCTTTAATAGAACAAACTGCCAAGTGTGAAGGGGAATCAAATGGAGGTGAAAGCCAAGTGTCTCAAAATTGGTTAGAATTTGTTGAGAAAATATGCCAATTAAATATTGAAAATATTTAATTTCATGAGACATGATGAGGTGGAAGGTGAGAAGTAATAGAAATGTGACTAAATTCCAATTTAAAATTCGAATTTAATAAAAGGGAGTTATTTAAATAAAAAAAACTAATTAAAGTTGTTCATTTAATTAAAACATTAAGAAAATGATTTAGAATAAGAAGAATTTTAAGAAAGTGAACTATATAAATAAATCTTGTCAATTTATTTATAAGTAGACGAATTTAAGATTTTATTAATTAAATAACTTGTATTTAATTAATTTCCTCCAGACCAATTTTGAGTGTATACAGGTGCAGAGGTGGATGTGCAAGGACCAACCACTATGGACCTAGTCAATGAGAAGGAAATCAAGCAAGAGAAAAAGCTCAAAGCCATCTCAAACTATTGGGAGAAGAAGAATTGAAAGAAGAATGAAGGAACTTGATTTAAACAAGCTTCCAAGAAGTTTGATGAGGGGAAGGAATTTCAAAAGCATGGGGACAGAGGATCTCACAATAATTGGAATGAGTCAAGGAGGGATCAACAAGGAAACAACTACAACAATGGTAACAATAGCAAAGCTAGAGGAAATGGTGGTAATATTGATAGGCTAGCAAAAAGAAGAGGTCCAGTAAAAGGATGTTGTACATGTGGAGGGGATCATTATGCTAGTCAATGTCTTCACAAACCATCTAGTTCACAACTACATGGTAATTCACTTCCTCTCCAATAGGCTATAGTGGACAATCGGCAAGATGAATACCAGATCACCCCGATGGAAACTCTAGGTACTCTATTTGGTTTACCTATTTCCATACTTATTGATATTGGAGCCACAAAAAAAAATTGCTTCACCTAGAGTAGCTAATCAAATTTCTAGAAAAGATGGATTTATGGAAAAATATTGGTTTGTAGAATATGCAAACCAGGCAAGAGCAACAGTGAACCAATGTTTATTTGAGGCAAGGGTTGAACTTCCAAGTTTCTCTATGGAAATAAACTTATATTTAGCACCCTTAGGATTTATGACACTATCTCAGGTATGAATTGGCTATGGAATCATAGAGCTAAGGTGGATTTCTATGCTAAAATTGTAGAATGTCTAGATGATCTAGGTAATCCAATGTCTTTTCAAGGAACACCTAGAGATGTGAAACTATGACAGATATCGGTTGTGTAAATGCATAGGTTAAAAAAGAAATTTTGCCAACTATTTGCAGTTAAAATGGATAAACTAGAAGAATTCAAGGAAGTCACTCCTCAAGATATTGTCATGTATGGTGATATGAAAGAAGCTAAAGAAGGTGAAGTGGTGGAGTTTGGAGAAATAGATATGGAAAAGTATCCAATCTTATGAAAATTTGTGGATGTTTTTTCCAGAAGAGCTACCTGGACTGCCTCCCAAGAGAGTATTTGATTTCTCCATTGATCTTTTACCAGGGTCATAACTTGTATCTAAAGTACTCAATAGGATGAAAATAATGGAATTAATGGAGCTTAAGGTATAGTTGGAAGAGTTTTTATCTAAAGGATTGATAAGACCTAGTGTTTCACCCTGGGGAGCACCAGTAATCTTTGTAAAGAAGAAGTGGTACTATGTGCTTGTGTATAGATTATCAAATGCATAACAAAGCAATGATAAAGAACAAGTACCCATTGCCAAGTATTGATGATCTTTTTGATCAAATGCGAGGAGCGGCAATATTTTAAAAAATTGATCTATGATCCGGTTATCATAAGACAAAGATAGTCTTAAAACTACTTTCAAGAATAGATACGATCATTATGAGTTCACAATCCTACCCTTTGTACTTATGAATGCACAAAAAATAATTCATGAACCTGATGAACAATGTATTTTGTGATTGCTTGGATAGGTTTGTATTAGTATTCATTGATGATATCTTAATCTATTCCAAGATTGAAGAGGAGCATTGTAAAAATTTAGAGATAGTTCTCCAATGATTAAGAGAGCACAAGCTATACGGAAAAATCTCTAAGTGTACATTCTTTCAGGAGGAAGTACATTACCTAGGTCATGTAATCTAAAAAAAAGGATTGTAGTTGATCTATCTAAGATTAAGGTGGTACTTGAGTGGCCAGTGCCCAAAAGTGTACCAAAAGTTAGAAGTTTTATGGGTTTGGCTAGTTCTTATAGGAAGTTTGTCGTAGACTTTTCTAGGATAGCTTATCCTATTACTTTGTTACAGATGAAGGGTAAGAAGTTTGAGTGGTCAGAAAAATTTCAAGCAACATTTGACCTACTTAAGGAGAAGTTGACTATTGCACCAATATTGAAGGTATATGATCTAGAAGGAAAATTTACTGTCATAACAGGTGCATCAAGTGAAGGATTAGGAGTTCTAATGCAATAAGAACAAGCCATTGCTTATGAATTAAGAAAGTTGAAGCCCTATGAATAAAATTATGCATTGCATGATATAGAGTTAGTGTCAGTTGTTCATGAATTATAGATGTGGAGACATTATCTAATGGGAAAGCCTTTCGAGTTGAAGATCAGTCATCATGGTTTGAAGTATTTATTTACTCAACCCAATCTGAATGCACAACAAAGAAGGTGGTTGGAGTTGATATTAGACTATGACTTCAACATCAACTACATCAAAGGAAAAGAGAATAAAGTTGTCGATGCCCTAAGTTGAAGAAGGCATATCACCTCAATGGTAACAATTCAAACTGACTTTAAGGGACATGTATTGCAAAAATCCTTGGATGATGAATTCTACAAGGAAGTTAAGCAAGCACTCATGGATAATCTACAAGATGCAAGATATGAAGGTTATTACTTTGAACCATATGGATTACTAAGGTTTAAAGGGAGAGTATATGCACCTGATTCAGAAGAGTTAAGGAACTTGGTGTGGAAAGAAGTTCTCAACGCACCATATTCTAGACATCTTGGTGTGACGAAGATGTTGGAAAATGTGAAGCCGCTATATTTTTGGAAAGGTATGAAGGGGGATGCTGCAAGATTTGTTGCAAGATGATTAAAGTGTCAAAGAGTGAAAGTAGAACATCATCACCTTGCAAGACTTTTATATCCTCGTGATATACTTGAAAGAAAATGGCAAGTCATTAGCATGGACTTGGTGCAAGGTCTACCTATGTCAAGGAATAAGCACAATGTCATTCTAGTGGTGGTGGATAAGTTGACTAAGGTGGCATATTTTATTTCAAGAAATATAACTGATGGAGCTCTTGTTATAGCTCAAAAATTTATTCAAGAGGTGTTTAGATTACATGAGATTCCTGAGAAGATCATTTCAAATAGGGATGCTCGTGTGACATCTAGATTTTGGAAAACCTTGTTCTCATCACTTGGAACTAAGTTGAATGTAAGTTCAACCTATCATCGAGAGAAAGATGGACAAACTGAGAGAGTTAACCAAGTGCTTGAAGATCTACTAAGGATGTATTGCATGGATCAACAATTCAAACGGGGAGATTACTTTCCATTAGTGGAATTTGTATACAATAATTATTATCATTCATCAATAAAGATGGCTCCTTTCAAAGCATTATATAGTATAAAATGTAGAACTCCTATAAGCTGGGATAAACTAGAAGATAGGGTAAGTCTTGGGCCAAAGATTTTATCAAAAATGGAGAAAGTAGGGATTATTAAGCAAAGGCTAGCTAAAGCCAATGATAGGAAGAAAAGCTATGCAGATTATAAGCGAGTACCCAAAAAAATAGTAGTAGGGGAAAAGGTGTTGTTAAGGGTCAAACCTTGTAAGAGTTCCATCAAGTTTGGAAAGTGATCCAAACTAGCACCGCGCTATGTAGGTCCTTTTGAGGTCTTGAGGAAATAAACCCAGTTTATTACCAAATTGCATTGCCACTAGCTCTTGCTAGGATGCACAACTTTCATGTCTCATACCTTAAAAAGTATATACCAAGGGATAACCATGTTATTGATTGGAATGCTTTACAAGTGCAGGATCTAGGAGTGTTAATAGTCAAGCCTCTCAAGGTGCTTGGGACACATAAACGTTGCTTACGCAATATAGAGGTTCTACAATGCAAGCTTCAATGGGACCGGTATGTAGAAGATTCTACTACTTGGGAAGACTATGCTGAAATCAAGCAGAAATTTCCTCATGTTTTACATGCTTTTGAGAGTTCTTGAAAAACAATTTTGATATGTCTTTCTTATAGTTTATGTCTGTTTCTACTACATAAAATCATCGGGGACGATGATTCATAAGGGAGGGATATGTTACACCCCATTGTGCTACTACTTATTTACTTTTACCTTGTTGGGTGAAAATGCTTGAAATGAGTGTGCTTGTGCTTAATGTGTTTTAGAAATATGAAGGATAAATGTTGACTCAATTTTATGTGATATAATTCTGATTATAAAAATATATGATGCAAATGGATGTATTGTTTTCAGTTAACTACCATTGAAAAGTGTAAGTTGGATGCAATTGGATGCAAGAATTAAATCAAGCCTCCTGAAGAGAGGGGAAGTATCACTCAGGGAGAAGAACTTGGTTTGGTAACCTTTGATAAAAGACCTAAACTGAGCTTTCACACACACACTTATGTTTTGGTCAAGTTGGGATAATAATTGGGAAGTAGTAAGTTATCTTTAGTCATGCTTGTGTTTATCTGTGAATGTTATTGTTTAGAGGTTTACAATGTTGAGTCTCTTTGTGATGAGTGAGTTCTTCATTATGTGCTTCTATTTAATCAATAGGCTATATATACAATCCATGTATATATGTCGATTGATTAAATATAGAAACCTTATTCTATATTTATTCAATCGACATATATGATATGATTGTGTTATTATGTGTTTAAATATCAAAGTATGATTTATGTATATAGTATACGAGTATATACATATATATATAACATACGTGTATGTATCGACGTAATGGAAACATCCATACAAGTATATTAATATATATATATGTATATATACATACACACACACACACACATATATAAAGTAAAGATATCTCTAGCATGGAATTATCAACATAGCGCGTAGTATAATAAACATAGCTTAAGCTACAAATAGCGCACAACATAATACAATGGTTATAGCGTTATGTTAAGTAGTACATATATTTATACTTGAATGGTGTTTAAATCCTATAAAGTGTGAAGTGAAATGAATATGGTCAACACCATATAAAATGCTTACAAACCAATGCATTCTAACGTGTTAATATCATTGCCAAGACTTTGTCAAAGCAAAACAATAGTAAAAGATCATGCACAAAAAAAGTGTCAACCAATCCAAATGAACCAATAGTGACCATGAAATATGGTGCAAATGATATCATGTGGTGCCAACTAATAAAGGCATGAATCGATTAGAGGTTTATCTTTCACTATGAATTTCTTGTTTATGAAGCATTTTTTAATATGCAAAAAAATTCAAGCACTCAGTTGTGCCAAGTAAGTTGACCTGTAGGAGGCAATTGCCTTGCATTTTTTATCATTCTTGTTGTCTATTATAATATCGACTCATTCTTTTTGGCTGCATATGTGTTTTTTGTGCAATGAATTTAGTTGCCACCTTTTATTTTCATTGTTGAGTCCAATCTCTTAAGTTGAGAAGTGTCATTCTTATGCCTTGTTTCTAGCCTTTAGTTGCTAATTCCAGTGTATAAATAGAGTTGTTCTCAACCTCAAAAGGGATGCATATCCTTTGCATTCATGTTATGTTTTTTTGAGTAATTATAATTTACATTTTTGAGTTGAGTGAGATTGAGAGATGTGAGAAGTACTTGAGAGTTGTGAGAAGGTTTATTCGGGGAATTGCATATTGAATTAAGGAAAGGCTGAAAAAGAAGTCCAGTTCGATCAATTGGAGCATTGCATAAATAGGCATGTTGATTTCTTCTCTCTTATTCTTTAAAGTTTGAAATGATTGTGTGTCTTTAATTGTTTGCATTAGAGGATTATATAATCTATTTATAGGGAAAGATTATTTTAATCTTATGAGAAATGAAAAGATTGCTTGTTGCACCTTGTGTTAAGATCTATCTTGTTTGAAGTGTTTGTACATGTGAACCCCAATCCTAGACCTGCACAAACACAAAGAACAAACACAATGTTAGTCATATATGCAAGTTAGAACTAAGATTCCCCATGCAATTCATTAGAAACATCAAAATAAGAAATAAATGAAGAACACAATGAAGAAGCTATTAAATCCTATTTATATGATCCAACTCTCAATCCCATGGGGGAATTGGTGTCATTTTGATGTGGAAAATGGCCCTTTCCCAATCTCTTGTAAGCTTGATGAAGATTGATCCACTTTATGATGATGAACAATGTGTTTCCTTGATGAAATCTGCAATAACCTAGCTATGATGATGGATAAATGCTATGAAAATGGATGAATTTTCTCTAAATATGAAGATACTAACTTTGCTCTAAGTTGTGGATGCAAATGGAAAAGATTGTGGATTCAAAATGAGAAGAAAATCCTTCTATTTATAGAAGAACAAGATGGAAGAATAAGCAAAATGGAGGAATGTGGGATCATTCAACATCCAATGGCCAAGTGCCACTTGTCAAGATGTGAATGGAGGAAGGTTGAACACATTTTGATGAATGTGCTAATAAATGATACTAGGTGGAATTTGAAATTTTGAAATGACAAGTTGGAGGGAGAAAAGAATGACTTAAATGCCACTTGGCTCAATGCACAAGGACATGTAAGAGGTATTGAATGCCTTGTTGGAAGGACAAATTCTATTTGGAGATATTTTCAAATTTAGAGGAATATTCCCTTTTAATGTCATGTTGAGGGAAATTAGAAGATTTAATAAATCAATTAAATAATTTTCTTGTGCAAGTTACAAAAGCTAGAGGATGTGATGGATTCTAATTAGATTTAATCATGATTTGATTAATTTTAAAGAGAGATTAGTTGATGTGACCATTTGATTTATTTTGGGTTGATTTAAAATCAAAGTTGAGAGGGATATGATTTTGACTTAATTAAATAAAGGTTTTGATTTATTTAATTAAAAGGGGATGATGTTAGATTAAATTAAATAAAGGTTTAATTTATTTAATTTAACATAAAGACTTTAAAGATTAATTAAATAAAATTTATTTATTTAATTAATAGAGAGAATATGATGATTTAATCAAATAAAGTTAATTATTTAATTAAAAGAGGATAGTAGAATTAACTAAATAAAATAATTTAATTAATTAATAGGAAAGAATGACTTAATCAGATAAAATTGATTTATTTAATTAAGATATGAAATGTGATGAATTTAATCAAATACAGATTATTTGATTAAATGGTTAGTAAAGAAGATGATTCAAGACGAAGTGGTGTTAGTTGAAATCAGGATCAGGTGTGTAAAATCAATCGGTACATTTTCTATGTCTACATTTTGCCCCTCCCCTCTTTGAAGCAAAGTACATGTTGTGTTGGTTCAAAGAATAAACTATTGAGATCAAAATTTAAAACAAATTGATTTTCTAAAATTGCCCCACTGCTGCCCTGGCGAGAAGAAACATGCTGATATACTGCCCCCTCGAGAGATTAGACGAAAATTTGGATTTTTGGGTGATCTCACGAAAAAAAGGACAAGGTGTCTGATGAGTCCAGAAAGGCTCAGGGATGCCAAAAACATGCAAAAATGTGAAAAAATGATGCAAAATGGCCCTCGGTTGGGCAAAAATAGGCTCGGGGGTTCAAAACTATAGCTGGACAGCTAAACAAGGTCAAAAAACCCTAACTTTCAAGCTTAAATAGGCCTCAAGGGGCCACTTCCAATTCATTTGCACACATAGCCTTTAGAGATTTTTGCGATTTGAGCTCTGAGCACTGATCGAGATGGCGCAATGCGTGTTTCCGCGACACATTTCTAAGTCCTCCTTCTAGCGCCAAAATGTGAACACCAATCCTAGACCTGCACAAACACAATGTTAGTCATATATGCAAGTTAGAACTAAGATTCCCCATGCAATTCATTAGAACATCAAAATAAGAAATAAATGAAGAACATAATGAAAGAAGCTATTAAATCATATTTAGATGATCCAACTCTCAATCCTATGGGGGAATTGGTGCCATTTTGATGTGGAAAATGGCCCTTTCCCAATCCATTGTAAGTTTGATGAAGATTAATCCACTTGATGATGATGAACAATGTGCTTCCTTGATGAAATCTGCAATAACCTAGCTATGATGATGGAAAAATGTTATGGAAATGGATGAATTTGCTCTAAATATGAAGATACTAACTTTGCTCTAAGTTGTGGATGCAAATGGCAAAGATTGTGGATTCAAAATGAGAAGAAAATCCTTCTATTTATAGAAGAACAAGATGGAAGAATAAGCAAAATGGAGGAATGTGGGATCATTCAACATCCAATGGCCAAGTGCCACTTGTCAAAATGTGAATGGAGGAAGGTTGAGCACATTTTGATGAATGTGCCAATAAATGATATTAGGTGGAATTTTAAATTTGTGAAATGACAAGTTGGAGGGAGAAAAGAATGACTTAAATGCCACTTGGCTCAATTCACGAGGACATGTAAGAGGCATTGAATGCCTTGTTGGAAGGACAAATCCCATTTGGAGGGATTTTCAAATTTGGAGGAATACTCCCTTTTGATGTCATGTTGAGGGAAATTAGAAGATTTAATAAATCAATTAAATGATTTTCTTGTGCAAGTTGCAAAAGCTAGAGGATGTGATGGATTTTGATTAGATTTAATCATGATTTGATTAATTTTAAAGAGAGATTAGTTGATGTAACCATTTGATTTATATTTTTGGGTTGATTTAAAATCAAAGTTGAGAGGAATATGATTTTGACTTAATTAAATAAAGGTTTTGATTTTTTGTGTGATTATGTGAACCCTAAATCTACATATTTCAAACAATGATCACAATTAGTTTAGTTAGTCAATTTAAAATAAGAAAACCCAACATTCCTATGAAATATTCAATCATGTTAAAATATGCAAACTAGATAAATAGAACAAAGACAACTAAATGAAAGCAAATGAAAACATGATCAAACCCTATCTCATAGTGGATTGGTGCTACTTTGATGTGGAAAGTAGCCCTTTCCCAATCCTTGACAAGCTCTTGGATGATGGATGAAATGTGGATGATGAGTGATCAAGATGAAAATGCTTGAGATTGTGTATCAAGTTGTGTCCCTCAAATCAATAGAAGAATTCCCTATTTATAGAATAGAAGGATAAAAGAATGAAAGGTAGGAGGAATGTGGGATAAAATACAATCCAATGGCATTGTGCCACTTGTCAACATTCCAATGGAGGGAGGTTGTGCACATTTTGGTCATTATGCATGATAAATGTTATTAGGTTCAAATTTGAAATTTGAAAATTGGCTTGTGAAGGGAGAAGAAAGTGTCTTAAATGCCAAGTTGGAGACATGTAAGAAACAATGTAAAAGGAGTTAATGCCATGTTGGAGGACAAGTCACTTTTGGGGGGAGATTTCAAATTTGAAACATATTCCATAAAGATGCCATTTTGAATGAAAATAGAAAAAATAATAAATCAAATAAATTGATTTATTGTGCAAGTTGCAAAAGTTAGAGAAAAGAGGATTAGTGTTAGAAGTTAATCAAGATTTAATTAACTTTAGATAGAGATTAGTTGACATGACATTTGATTTAGATTTTTGGATTTATTTAAATTAAATGGGAGGAAATAATGGACATTAGTAATTTAATTAAATACATTTGATTTAATTAAATGAAGAACCTTTAGGAGATAATTAAATAAAATAATTGATTTAATCAAAAGAGAAACATTAGAATTTTACTAAATAAAATTAATTTATTTAATCAAAAAATTAGAACTTGATTAAATAAAATTGATTTATTTAATCAAAGAAGAACTGTTATGAATTAATTAAATAATGATTATTCAATTAATTGGTTAGTAAATGATGGAGGAAATGGAGTTAGTGAATCAGGATCAGATGCATGTATATTTTACATGTCTACATTTTGCCCCTCTTTGAAGCAATGTACATGTTGCGTTGGTTCAAAGAATAATCTTGTCGCGATAAAATTTTAAAAAAATCTGATTTTTTTGAATGCCCCAGCGGAAAGAAGTATATTGGTACACTGCCCCCTCGAGAGATTGAGCGAAAAGTTCAATTTGAGGGTTGATCTCATGACAAAGAGGTTCAAGATGGACATATGGATGGTTATGATGATGATGCAAATGAGATGGTTTTAAGATGCTTAGAATAACCAATCTATATTATCCTAAACAACTAAAATGATGATGCAATGCATTTGAGATGGATGATGTGATGATGCCTATATGATTATGTAATGGATGTTTTAAGCATTTGTATGGTTTATGAGATGCTTAGAATAACCAATCTATATTATGATGATGAACATGCATGTGAGATGAATGATGTGATGATGTATATATGATTATGCAATAGATGTTTTATGCAAATGTATTGTTTATGAGATGTTCAGACTAATAGATATGTATTATGCAATGATGAAAATATAATGCATGTGAATGATATGCAACATGCTGATGGTTTGTGGATGTAGGATGGATGCACTGGTGATGATGATTAACTGATCCTGGTACCATGTTAGCGCGGAAAGAAGACAAAAGAAAATAAGATCCAACAAGCCAACTTATTAGAGATGATGATGGTGATGATGATGATTTTCTTATCATGAATTGGGACTTTAAAAAGGGCTACTTACCTTATGTTTAATAATACACATAGGCACGATGCATCAAGGTATAAAGAACCAGGATGGCGTTACACCTAGTGTGATGGACTTTGACTCAACAATCAGATAGGAGTACTCATGTTCACACCTAGCATATAGAACCTTATCTAAAATGTGGTTCAGATATCCCAAACATCTCAGACTAAAACATAGAAAGGCAAGTCTTCCTATGTGGTCAACAAGACACCTAAAACATCCTCCTTACACCCAAAAAAAGCATGCATGACCAAGGTTATATTACAAGAATATCCAACAAGTACAGTAAGTAAAAAGATAATGATCGTTGTCCCGTTCCTTTCTCTCTAAATCCCTTTGTTTGGGATATCATTAAGAGGTCATTGAAATAAGCACAATAAGATAAGCCAAAAGACAAAGATAAAGCAAACAAACAAGCTAATGTTCTTCATACCATTAGCCAAGACTAAACTACGGTGATGCTTGATGTTGATGTCCATTGTAGGAAGGATGCATCCTAGGACATGATGTTATTAGATGATTGATTTGGGACTGATTGGATGATGGGCTATTAATACCAAGAGTTGACTAACTTGTTTACTTATTGACTTAGACTTGAAACTTTGATGTTTTGAGTTTTCACTTTTGAACCTACTAGACTTGTTTTCGACTGTTTCACCAAAGGTTGAAGATGACAATGATTTATTATGAGTGATGTTTATTTCAAGTTAAAGCCAGATGGGATGGATGGTTTTTTTTCAAATATTTGGATATTTTTGGAGTTTTTTGAAATGTTTTGAGGTTGTTTTTGGTATTTTTGAGATTTTACAAATGTATTGATTTTCCATTTTCCAATGTTTTTGGGGTTTTATGAGATTTTGACCAAGAGACTAACCTAAAGACTTATCCTAGGGGCCTTGGGGGCTGATCAACAAATTAGCCTTGCCTACGTTATACACGTAGAGACCACGTAGTTCAATAGACAAAGACTCGATTATTGATGAGATATGAACAAATGGATTGCCAGTTTATTATGATAGACTCCTAAAGGACTGACCTAAGTGTCTCGGGGGAAGATCAAAGATCAACCTTGCCTACATTCAAAGCTCAAAGACCCGTAGTTCAACAAGATGACTCTGTTTTTTAATTTTTGACCTGTTTTGGATTTTGATGTGATTTTGGATGTTTTTGGATTTTTTTATTTTATGAATGTTTTTGGATTTTTTGATTTTCTAATGTTTTTGGATTTTCTAATTTTATGAATGTTTTTGGATTTTTTGATTTAGGAAAGACTTCAATATACACGAATCTAATCCAATGATAACATGCCCCCAGTATGAAGCAATAGACTACTCTGATAGAGGCAAGACAAACTAACCTTGAGAATAGGTCGAGTAGTACTAGGAGGGATCATAACACAAACATAGGACCAAGCTATGGTGCAGATGCAGACGGATGATGGATGGAGCTATGGGATTCAATGGATGATGTAAGCATGATGGATGGATGAAATGATCGAGTTGTGAAGATCCTAGTGGATGGAAAGTGCTTATTTGCACAAGGTGCCTGTTTGCCAAGTTTTCACCAAGGTACTTGCCCAAAGAGCCACTGAAGTGGTTTTCACTATAGGAAAATTTTTCTTTTTATTGTTTTTAATCCTTTTTTCTGATTTTTTTGGATTTTTATACTTTTTTGATTTTTTGTTGTCACCAAGACACTTGTTTGCCAAGTTTTCATCAGGGTGACCATTTTTTTAGGACATTTTCTAATTTTTTTTGTATTTTTAGTTTTATACCTGGAAAGATTAGGCACAAAACTTTTTGAGATGAGAGTTGTTCATGGGCTCCTACAGAGGCTTACCTTCTGGTGTTGATAACTAATATACCCCTGACTTGTAGCTTGCAGTGATGATGAAAGGTCCCAACCAATTAGGTTCAAATTTACCCTTGCTCTATGGATTAGGGACATTTTTCTGATTTTCCTTTAGCACGGGCTCTCCGACTTGGAATGTCCGACTCCTAATATTTTTATTGTAGCTCCACTTAAGTCAATTTTGATAGACTTTTAAATGATTTAAGGCGTCCATATGCTACTCATCCAGTAATTCCAGCTCATTCAGTCTTGATACCTAGTATTCTTCATCTGTGATGAGTTTCTACAGAGATATTCTCAATGACAGGAGCTCAATCTTGATGGGGAGTATGGCTTTTGATCCGTAGACCAGGAAGAATGGGGTGGAACTTGTTGGTGTGCAGATGCTTGTTTGAAAGGCCCATAAAGCAAGATTCAGCTACAAATGTCAGTCACAACTAGTGTCATTGGCTATTTTCTTGAGTATTTTTAGGATGGTTTTATTGGTGGCTTCTGCTTGGCCATTGCCTTAGGGATAATACGAAGCGGAAAAATAATGTTGGATTTTGAATTTATGGCATAGGTCACAGACATCCTGATTCTTGAAAGGTGTCCCATTATCTGAGATAATGGCTTGAGGGACACCGTAGCAACATATTAAGTAGTTCAGGATGAACTTTGATATCTACTTTCCAGTGATGTAGGTCATAGGGATAGCTTCCACCCACTTCATAAAATACTCAGTGGTGGTGGTGATAAATTTATGTCTGTTGGATGAGGTGGGGGTTATTTTTCCAACGAGATCGAGTCCCCACTGTGAAAAGGGCCATGGTGTGACAATCAGATGGAGCTCTTGAGCTGGTGCATGGATGAGGTCCCCATGCTACTGACATTGTAGACACCTTTTGACATAGTCATGTGCTTCTCTTTCCATTGTTGGTCAATAGTACCCAGTCCTCAGCAATTTCTTAGCCAAGGTCATTCCACTCGAATGTGAACCACAAATACTATTGTGTACCTCAGTTAAAGTAGTCAAGGCTTCCTCAAAATTTAGGCAACGTAACAAGGTTCCTTCGATGCTTCTACGGTAAAGGGTATCTCCTAGGACATGACAAAATGGGATGATTTTTTGACAAAGGCTCTTTTGAGGTTTGGGGTTATGTCTGTGGGGAGAACTCTTATTCTCAAATAAGTGTATATATCATGGTACCAGGGATCACTAGGACCAATGATTTCACACACAAATTCAAACTCTAGTACCTCAAATGTGAGCACAAGAAGTTGCTCTACGGGGAATTCTTATGTTGGGACGTTGCACGAGATTTCTAGGAGTGATCCAATTGTAGCCATGGCGTCTGTCACTCTGTTATTCACTCTTGGTAGCTGCTCAAATGTGATATCAATGAAGAACTCCTTAAGGTTTTCCACCAACTTTTTGTATGGAATCAACTTGTCATCCTTTGTTTGATACTCATCGTTTACCTGGTTGATTATGAGCTGTGAGTCTCTATATACCTTAAGTGCCATTATCTACCTCTGTACTGCAATTCTCAGCCCTATGACAAGAGCTTCATACTTTGTGATGTTATTTGTGCACAAAAATGACAACTTGTATGATTTAGGTATACAATCTCTCTAGGGAGCGATGAAGAAAATCCCTGCTCCTGACCCATGTTGTGTATAGGACCCATCAAAATGCATTTTCCAATGATCTGCCACACTCAATTTGAAGATTGATTTGTCGAGGAATTCTGATACAAGTGGATTTTCTACATATATGGGTGCTTCTACCAGTTGATATGTGATTGCTTGTCCCTTGATAGCTTTGTGTTCCACATACTCGATATCATGCTCTGTGAGGATCATAACCCATTTTGTTGTCCGCCCTGTGAGAGTTGCTTTGGATAACAGATACTTAAGAGGGTCTATTTTTGTAATGATCTTGATCTAGTGTGCTAGCATGTAATGTCTAAACTTTTGAGTTGCAAAGACAACTGCTAGGCAAGCTTTTTCAATGGGTGTGTAGTTCATCTCATGCTCCACCATTGTTTTCCTAATGTAATAGATGGATCTCTCTTTCCCAGTTTCATCGTGTTATGCTAGGAGAGCACCAAGAGCTCTTGTTGTTGCTGATATGTATAAGATCAAGGGTTTGTCTGGAATGGGTGGCATGAGTATTGGTGGTGTGAGTAAATACTCCTTGGTCTTGTTGAAGGCCTGATCACATTTGTCATCCCATCTATATGCTACCCCCTTGTGGAGTAGATTAGAGTACGGGGTTTGCTTGTTTTCCAATTGTGCTATGAATCTACAGATGGACTAGAGTCTTCCTTGTAGGCCTCTTAGCTATTTTAGTGTTTTAGGTGCCTCCATTTCTAGGATTGCCTTAACCTTGGCTGGATCTACCTTGATTCCTCTCATGGATACAATGTATCCTAGGAGCTTGCCTGATTGGACCCCAAAGACACACTTTTTTGGATTTAAGTGGACCTTGTACTTTTCAAGTCTATCAAAGATGACACTTAATGTCGCTATGTGATCTCGTCGTTTCTTTAACTTGGCCAAAATATCTTCCATGTAATACTCTGTAGTTTTATGGATCATATCATGGAAGATTAGTGTCATGGCTCTCTGATAGGTCACTTTGACGTTCTTTAGCCCAAACAACATCATATTCGAGTAGTATGTCCCCCACAGACAAGTGAAGGTTGTTTTGTGTTGGTCCTCCTTTGCTATCATGATCTGGTTATATCTTGAGAATCCATCCATCAAGGATAACATCTCATGCCCTGTTGTCATATCCACAATCATATCGATGTTTGGAAGTGGAAAGTCATCCTTGGGACATGCCTTGTTTAAGTCTCTAAAATCTATGCAAGTATGAATGCCCCCAGTGGGCACCATTATGTGAACCCTAAATCTGCATACTTCAAACAATGACCACAATTAGTTTAGTTAGTCAATTTAAAATAAGCAAACCAAACATTCCTATGAAATATTCAATCATGTTAAAATATGCAAACTAGATAAATAGAACAAAGACAACTAAATGAAAGCACATGAAAACATGATCAAACCCTATCTCATAGTGGATTGGTGCTACTTTGATGTGGAAAGTAGCCTTTTCCCAATCCTTGATAAGCTCTTGGATGATGGATGAAATGTGGATGATGAGTGATCAAGATGAAAATGCTTGAGATTGTGTATCAAGTTGTGTCCCTCAAATCAATAGAAGAATCCCCTATTTATAGAATAGAAGGATAAAAGAATGAAAGATAGGAGGAATGTGGGATAAAATACAATCCAATGGCATTGTGCCACTTGTCAGCATTCCAATGGAGGGAGGTTGTGGACATTTTGGTCATTGTGCATGATAAATGTTATTAGGTTGAAATTTGAAATTTGAAAGTTGGCTTGTGGAGGGAGAAGAAAGTGTCTTAAATGCCAAGTTGGAGACATGTAAGAGACAATGGAAGAGGAGTTAATGCCATTTTGGAGAACAAGTCACTTTTGGGGGAGATTTCAAATTTGACGCATATTCCATAAAGATGCCATTTTGAATGAAAATAAAAGAAATAATAAATCAAATAAATTGATTTATTGTGCAAGTTACAAAAGCTAGAGAAAAGAGGATTAGTTTTAGAATTTAATCAAGATTTAATTAACTTTAGATAGAGATTAGTTGACATGATATTTGATTTAGATTTTTGGATTTACTTAAATTAAATGGGAGGAAATAATGGATATTAGTAATTTAATTAAATACATTTGATTTAATTAAATAAAGAAACTTTAGGAGATAATTAAATAAAATGATTTATTTAATCAAAAGAGAAACATTAGAACTTGATTAAATAAAATTGATTTATTTAATCAAAGAGGAAACATTAGAACTTGATTAAATAAAATTGATTTATTTAATCAAGGAGGAATTGTTATGAATTAATTAAATAACGATTATTCAATTAATTGGTTAGTAAATGATGGAGGAAATGAAGTTAGTGAATCAGGATCAAATGCATGTATATTTTATTTGTCTACAGTACATATTCTATAATAAGGAATAGGTGGTTATAGAGGGAATAAATACTATATTGGGGATATAGCTTTCAAAGCTAATTGTTTAAACTAGTACTGTATTAGAGTATCATGTTTTACTTAGTACATGAGATAGTTAAACATAGAGGTAATAGGATATTCCCGGTGTTAGGATAATCCAATGAAGGGAATAGCCTATTCATAGATTATGAATAGTTAAATATAAATCGATCTTGGATGGTGGGTGAAATATATTGCATCCACTTGTTATGAGGGAATGAAATACTTTGGCCAAAGTAGTATAAGTTGCCACTGTTTACACTGTCAATCATTGTGATCCAAGTTTACATACTAGGTTGAGGTATGTCATATATGTAGGTTGTAACCACTGCGTGACTTATCTAGATATGTAGGACACAACACCAAGCTTAGAAAAGATCAATATTTATTACGAGGTTACCAAACCAATCTCTTTGTCGAAGGGTACAACCATCTATCAGTTTGATAGTTGTGTGAGGGACTGCAGTTAGTCCAAGGTTGGCTGAAAAGTGCTTGAGTGATGCTTCTCCTCATTAGTTGGCAACCAAGATTTGAATGGAGGATGTTTCTAGGACTATTTGTACTTATTATGCCAGAAGCTTCACAGATCCTTTTTTATGTATTTTGCATCCATTATGATGGAAATATTGTAAAAGTGAAATGATATCATGTTATCATGCTTTATGAAAGTTATAATACTTTGATATAATGCAATGGAAAAGTTTGGAAATGATATTATTTCAAATGTGCATGCTATCTTTATAGTTTTGAAAGAAAAATTTTATTGCTCATAATGGTTAGATGCTTATTCTATTTACTTGAGGTTAAAATCTAGAAAACTTACTATGTAGAACATTGGGCATGTACAAAGGTTGGCATTTTAGTGTTTAGTTTCTAGAAGAAGGAAAGAGGAGCAATGAAATAGAAGGATAGTTTATTATTGTTTCTTTTATTATTCTATTTTCATCATTCACGTTGGCATTGAAAAGGAGTTGTTCTCAACAAAATAATTTAGGAGGAAGGTGTTATAGTTTTCTTCTCTTGAACATTAAGAGTTTGAGATTGCAACTTGGAGATTCAAGAGTGCAGAAGTTTCTACACTCATTGCCAAGCATGGATAACATTCTTCTCTCTTTCTTTATTTGTTATTTGAAATATATAACTTGGTAAAGTTTAGATTATCAAAGAGCTAAAAATTATTATACTTTGAGAATAAATTTTGTGTGTCAATAATGTTGGCACTACATGTATATTATACAATAATCATTCTATGATTTAATGATTTAAAACCATAGTTTGAATTTGAGAGCTTATATTATCAAACGCTAAAGATATAGGAATAATATTGTAAAAAATATTTAAATGATATCCAACCTAAAGTTGGTTAGAGTACTTACAGTTTTATAAGAGTTTTATTTTCTCTTTTTCAAACTGTTAGGATAACAAAAGAAGACAAGGTTTTAGTTATAGAAACTTGAATAAACTAATTATTTATGGTAATAACACTTCTAGTTTGATACAAGGAATGGAATTTGTAAACACATTCTTTTTAGAATACAATGAGTTACTTATATTTTCACACCTAAATATATAAGTCGTGAGTTGTGTACAACTAGTTGTTTTAACAAAATATAGAGGAGTTTCAAGTATTTGTACTCAATTTTTCCTTGAAACAAACGAATTGAAAAATTATTTTATTTTGATATTATGAAAACAATAACTTCTTAATTATAGAATCCAATAGAGAATCTTTGGAGAGTACGAAACACTATTAGTTGAAGAGTACTTCTTTCTAATATGTTTAAAAACTATAATATTGCTTATTGACTTGTAGTCACTTTTTTAAAAGATGAGACTTAAAGTCTCAAGTTGATGGTGTTATGTTGTCAAGGTTAGTTTAAAGGCTTAGAAATTGGGAGTAGTTACTCTCATGAGCTACAGTTAGGACTTGAACAAGTGGCGATAGCCATGACCCAAGAAGTTATAAGAAATGTAACATGGGTGTTTGAAGTCAAAGAAAAAATAACCAATCCAATCAAGAATTGACTTAGTAAGGCATCACTATATGAATGAAATCCTTTGAAAAGTCAAACTATTTGGTCAAATGTAACTTTGAGTTAACCATAAGTCAGCTAAGGTTTCCAATTCAAGTTAGAGGTGGGTGAATGTATGACTCCACTTTTTAAGGAAGTGGATGAATTTAATTCAAAATTTTGGCCAAAGTAGGTACAAAAGTATCTACTTGGACTTGTCAGTTCACTATGCTCTAGAGTTGCATAAGCAGTCAGTGGTGTCATACATAGCTGGAAGAGTCTATAGTTGTATGACCATAATGGTTATGTAGGACACAACACTAGAAACTCAAATGGCAATATTAGGGGTTCCTGAAACTATGCTCTTCGTTGAAGGTTAGGGCCACTTCCAATAGGAAGGTGTGCGAGGATCGCCAGTCTATGGTTGGAGGTAAAGCACTTGGGTGATGCTCTCCCCCTTGTAGATGACATGTCAAGGCTTTTGAAACAAAAGAATAATCTAGCTAAGGATATCCTATCCTTGTTCTTATTTGTAAAATGGTGAATCAATTACTTGATTATAATTCATATTTGAAAATTGTAATTGAAAAGATGTATTTCTTTTACAATGTGTAAAGTTATATTGTTTCATTTATGAAATGTTTAATGTTTTTAATTATGCAAAATGCAAAATATGATATTTGAAAAGAAAATTTATCACTTCCATACTTAGGAAATGCTTTATTTACTTCAAGTTAAAACCAATGTGTTTACTATGTTATATGGGTAGAGGTGTTACAAAAGGAGGTCACCCTATAATCAAGGGTTTGACAAGATGGACCTAGGGGCTTCCCCAAAATAGCAACAATAGAATACAAAATATATTTATGCCAGAACTCCATTGGTAGTCAAGGTAAACGAACCCAAATAGGAATATTTTGTTGGAAATAGGATGCCATTTAATTGCAATCCTAAACATTATTTATTTCATGTATCTCCTAAGTCCTTGGAAAGTGTTACACAACACTAGGATTATAAAGAGATTAATATTTGATGAAATAATCATGTTAATTGACATTTGTAATTAATTCTAAATAATAGGGGCATGTGAGGGCGTCCAAAATGAGTTCCTAAATAATAGCACATGGGGCACCCACATGGAAGGTGGAACTCACCTTGAGTTAAGTTAACTGTTTGGAGTAAAAGATAACACTTATGAATGCATATTTAAAGATAATAGGAGTTAGGGTTTGATGTTGACATGCAGTTCAATTCAGTTCAGTTCAGTTCAGTTCAAAATCAATTTAGTCAGTTCATTTCAGTTCAGTTCAGTTCAGTTCAGTTTAGTTTAGTTCAATTCAGTTTAGTTATGGTTCAGATATCTTTAGTTAGTTTTAGTTGAATGCTAGTTGACTTCAGTTAACTTGGAATGCATGACTAATGACTTGAGTTGCATGACAGATAATAGGTGACTTCCTTCAGTTAACAAGGGATGACCATTCTTGCATGAATGGTGGAGAGAGATTTTTTAGTTAATAGAGAATGACTTGGACCCACTTTGGGCACCCAAGTTGGCTTCTTGGAATTAACTCCTTTGCATGTTAAGATATTTCGGAAGGCTGAGTTAAGTGGGCCCACTCTTGGGTGCCTAATTTGAGGATAAAGCCTTGAAGATATTTACAAAACAAAGGTTGAGTTGCTAGTTCAGTTTGGGACACCCAAATGCATGAAGGTGAGTATTTGACATTGTTCTTCATGGTTAAACTCTACTTGGAAGAGATAGGCATACCTTTTAGGGACATGGCTTGAGAATTGTAATTGTAACTCATGTTGAGTTTACAAAGTTGTTTATTGCCTATATATCTCAAGCAAGTTGAAGAGAGTTATTATCAATTTTATTGCAGGTTGTGAAGAAGATTTGTTGAAGGTAGAAGAAGCATCTCAAGGAAGAATTGGAATTATTGTAATCTACTTCAAAGATTAAATAATACATTGATTCTTGGTGGAGTTTTTTTCCGAAAGGGTTTCTCCATGATATATGTTGTGTATCTTCTAATATCCTATCTAATTCTTCTACAACTTTTGTCTTCATTCTACAAATGATAAAATGAATTAATTAGATAATCACCCACAAAGAATCTGTAACAAATAATACATATATAGATCAACAATTATAATAGTTTTACAAAGTATTAAGCTACATAAACACCTCAATTTTCAACATTTGGTATTAAAGCTAAGGTTGGGTAGAGTATTGGGATGCCTTTCTCTTAAAAGATTGGAGGTTTTTTGGTTGTAGTGGAAGCTTTTACTATTTTTGTTATTGCTGATTTTGGAAAATAAGTTTGTTACAAGAGGTATATATTCTTGTTTTAGAGGATGTTTATCATGTGTCATTAAGAGCTTGGATTCACAGGTTTTGTGTGAGCTTATGACAAAAATGTGGTATGGATTATGTGCATCATGATGCCATGGGATTGCTCAATATCACGGTTTAGTGGGAGCATTTGGCAATGAAGTGGATTCTTGGTTGTAGGATGGTTTTGTTATTATGTCATGGTATACTCTTGATTAGCAGTTTAGAGTTGTGGCATGGTACATGTTATGATAATTTTGATCATGAGGAAATGTCTGAAATTCCATATGCTTTTGATAGTGATGGTTTGATGTTTATTTGTTGCATGTATAGCTCGGTATCACAGTTCAGTGGGAGCTTTGGTAGGATATAGTAATCTTCATGAAGAGGATGGTAGTCACGATGCCATGTGTGACTCGATACCACGGTTCAGTGGGAGTTGTTGGCAGTGACATGGATGCATCATTGGTAAGGTTATTCTGATGTGATTGGGGATATGATTTTTTCTTGGTTTAGAGTGGTTGCTATTATGTCATGGTTTACTCTTGTTACATTTAGAGTTTGGCATGGTTCTCTTGAGACTAGGATGTTTAAGTGTTTTATGGTGCATGTGATCTCCTAGGAGGAGATGGTTAGATCATGGATGTCATGTTTATGTTCAAGATTAGAGCTCTGACATTGATCTTGTGTAGTTCTCTTAAGTATTGGGTACTTTAATCATTTGCTTGATTACTTCATGATTGTGCTATGTTGCATTTGGAGTTTGGCATGGATTGGTTGTTTACAGGTCCTCATGGATACTTGGAGAAATAGGTGAGGCTTGAGTTCTCTTATGGTAAGAGATATATGTCAAAATAGTTACTAGTAAGAAAAGTTGTTTTCAACAAAAAAGACCGAGGAGCCTACACCTTGGTTGAACGTGAGTTCAACACACTCGATGGTTTAACATGCCTCCAAAGAGGTAGTTTGGTTACAGAGACTTGGGAAAGGTATTGGTTTTAATTGCAAGTAAGTTAAACTTGAATGTGATAGTTAGAGTGCTATGTGTTTAGCCAAAAATCCTATGTATTTGATCATGCTCGTATTAAGCATGTTGATGTTAAGTATCACTTTGTGCGAGAAATGGTTGAGAGTGGGAAGGTATTAATTGAGAAAGTCGACACTTTAATTAATGTTACAAATTATCTTATGAAATCAATTCCTACAGATAAGTTCTCTTGGTTTTAATCATTTGCTTGGAGCTTCATGATTATACAGGTTGCATTTGAAGTTAGCATGGTTCGATTAGTTGGTGTAGGAAGGTCATTGGCCTTGAGTCTTGTACTTGATTTAAAATTATTATTCCTTGTTTAGAATAATTGCAATGTATAATGTCAAGTGGGAGAATGTTGGAAATAGGATGCCATTTAATTGCAATCCTAAACATTATTTATTTCATGTATCTCCTAAGTCCTTGGAAAGTGTTACACAACACTAGGATTAGAAAGAGATTAATATTTGATGAAATAATCATGTTAATTGGCATTTGTAATTAATTCTAAATAATAGGGGCATGTGAGGGTGTCCAAGATGAGTTCCTAAATAATAGGAGCACATAGGGCACCCACATGGAAGGTGGAACTCACCTTGAGTTAAGTCAATTGTTTGGAGTAAAAGATAACACTTCTGAATGCATGTAAAGATCACAGGAGTTAGGGTTTGATGTTTACATGCATGAAGTTCAGTTCAGTTTAGTTCAGATTAGTTCAATTCAGTTCAATTCAATTTAGTTCAGTTCAGAATCAATTTAGTTTAGTTTAGTTTAGTTCAGTTCAGTTCAGTTCGGTTATGGTTTAGTTATCTTTAGTTAGATTTAGTTGAATGCTAGTTGACTTCGGTTAACTTGGAATGCATGACTAATGACTTGAGTTGCATGACAGATAATAGGTGACTTCCTTCAATTAACAAGGGATGACCATTCTTGCATGAATGGTGGAGAGAGATGTTTCAGTTAACAAAAAATGACTTGGACCTACTTTGGGCACCCAAGTTGGCTTCTTGGAATTAACTCCTTTGCATGTTAAGATATTTTAGAAGGTTGAGTTAAGTGGGCCCACTCTTGGGCGCCTACTTTGAGGATAAAGCCTTGAAGATATTTACAGAATAAAGGTTGTTGTTGTTACTTCAGTTTGGGACACCCAAATGCATGAAGATGAGGATTTGACATTGGTCTTCACTTTTAAACTCTACTTGGAAGAGATAGGCATACCTTTTAGGGATAGGGCTTGAGCATTGTAATTGTAACTCATGTTGAGTTTACAAAGTTATTTATTGCCTATATATCTCAAGCAAGTTGAAGAGTTATTATCAATTTTATTGCAGGTTGTGAAGAAGATTTGTTGAAGGTAGAAGAAGCATCTCAAGGAAGAATTGGAATTATTCTAATCTACTTCATAGATTAAATAATACATTGATTTTTGGTGGATTTTTTAACCGAAAGGGTTTCTCTGCGGTATATGTTGTGTATCTTCTAATATCCTGTCTAATTCTTCGACAACTTTTGTCTTCATTCTACAAATGATAAAATGAATTAATTAGATAATCACCTACAAAGAATCTGTAACAAAGAGTACATATTTAGATCAGCAAGTATAATAGTTTTACAAAGTATTAAGCTACATAAACACCTCAATTTTTAACATCTTTGATGGAAGCTTGTCTGTCAGATCAAAACCTAGATGCCATGGTTTGATAAAAAAATCCAACCTGCTTATGAAAGTATGAACCTCCTTCAAAGACCATATTTTGATCTGATATCTAAGTGAAGACCACAAAGAAGCCGTTGGCACCCATAATGATTTCCAAATCTCATTTTGGTTTCTCGTTATTATGAGTTTATGACGCCAAAAAAGGAAAAGGGATATGAATTCCCATAATTTTAGAAATAAGAGTGTGCTTAGAAAGGTACATCACATCATCTGTTGCCACCTCCAAATTAATCACCACCACTGGGTGATATTTTCTCCTTTTTAAACACCCATTAGGTTTTGGATACACTCCTTGAGATTGGTTGTTCTTGGTTTCCTCTACCACATGCAACACAAAATTGATAGCCTCCTCATGGCCAGATGATGAGGGTTCCCCCTGCAATAGCTTCTTTGAATGAATACAAAAGAGAACTCCTCGACCCACCCAAGGGCCCCATGCAGTATACCAACAACTCGATCTAAACAAAACACACAACAAAAAATAAAAATAAAAGTTTGAAACAACATGCACAAACCTTGAGGAAGAATGAGGGCTTGCAACATGCACCACTGAACCCCACGAAAGTTGCCTCTACCCACACTAAACCTGCACGCCACCATTGAAAAGCCCCACAACCCTCACAGACCAACACCTAAGTGACCTAGTTTTTGATAAGGGCATAAGGGGGGCTTGTTGAGTATTTTGTCATTGATGAAAAGGTGTTTGCTTGAGTTGGTTGCTTGCTAGGTCGAGCTACTTGCCTATGTGGTTGAGTTGGTTTCTTGCATGCTTCAACTACCTGCCTACTTGCTTGAGCTACTTGCTAGTCTACTTGAGCTGCTTGCTTGAGTGTTTCAACTGCTTGTTTGTCTCCTTGTCACCCTTTTGTTTATTTTATGTTAAGTGAAGCTTCACGGTGTCAGGTTGAAAAGTCTATTCAACCTTGCCTATTCATATTTTAGATTCAGTGTATAAAGCAATATTATGAGTCTATCGCCTCCATCAAAGTGTAATGTCATTCTTTATTCTAGGCGACGACTTGGAGTATTAATGGAAGCTTGTTTAATTCTATCTATGGTGACAACAAAGAATATGGCGACGCTTAATATTTAAGGTTTTTTAGTCATTATTTTTTGTGGTAATTGGCTTTAGATTTTAAATGGAGTGACTTTAAAGATATTGACAAGTTCTTTTGTGGCATTTTGAATTCCTGGCGACTATTCTAATTTATGTCGATGGTTTTTGTTGATGGGTGTTTTAGCACTTCGCAACATAGGTAGTGCATAACTGCACTACCTCTCTTGAAAGGAAATCTCCAACAACAAGTTGAAAATTACCCCAAGGTCTCTCGGGTGTTAGGTCTTAACGAGCTTGGAATATCTCAGTCGGTTGATGTGTTTTCCTAGTAACACAAGGCAGTCTTACATATGAGTTACAAAGCATGGGAAGTTGGGTCTACAAATGGAGTTTCAAAGTGCTATAAGTGAATGAACAGTGGTTGCCCACTCAGAACAACAAGCAGAAACTCACCAAGTTCATCTGATTTAGCTTCATGGGGATGTTTGAGATCCTACTCTAACCAAGAACTAAAAGAAATAGCAAAAGGGAAAGGGTTGAGAAAGTTGTTCTAAATCTAAGCTATGAATGAATAGTAACAATGGAGGCTGTTACAGTAGACAAACTTCCCAAACTAGATTTTGCTTGACCAAGAGAACCTACTGCTACACAAAATCAGTGCAATCTCCTAAGGTCTGCATATTTTTAGATTGCACATGCACATCATGAACATGCAATTGAACTAAGTTGCAACAATGGAATCAAGAAGCCCGGGTTAACTTTACACAGTAGTTTGCCATCAACAAGTGCTAAAAGTATGGGTTGAAAGTTCATTAGATACCATAACAACAATTTCCATTATCACATCCACTCAAAAAACTACAACTAAAACTAACTTGGAAGTAGAACCATGCATACATAATGAACGAACTCAAAAGAAACACCCATAAATCATGCAATGTTGTTTTCTATTGCTACAGAATGCCTTTACACTAGTTCTCCAACCATTTACAAATGAGGGGAAAGCCCCTATTTATAGTTTTCCAAAGCCCAAATGAATGGCTAGGATTAATTTGCATTGTGTGACTCGAATTTGATTACAAGTTAGGGTTTCACCTATCCCACAATATTCAACAATTTAAAATACATTTTTTTGTTTCATTCCTATTTTGTCCTATAGTGACAAGTTACTGTAGCATTTTTGTCCTGTAGTTGATTGCCCTTTTTTTGTGGAAAAAACTACTTGAAGGCTGCCCTCATTGATGGATTTACAACATTCTTTAGTGAATCAAATGAGCCTTGTTTGTATATTTGTGTCATTGTGATATAGATTGATTGCCCGCCCGATATGAGGGATAGTCCTGACGGATCATGATCATTTGAAAAGGACTAAACAACCTCCCCTTTCCTAACTTTAATGAACAACCACTTACTATCCCAGTATTGACTTTCCTCATCATGCAGCCACTTTTTTGTTAGTTTGTCTGTCGTATTAACCATTATTTGTGTAAGCATTCCTTAGTTAGCAATCTTTGTCAACCTTGGTACATTCTCATAGAAGCGTGCCCATGGACAGGCCCATCATGCGCAATTTCCTCCTGTAGCAAGCTCCTTTAATGATCATCGTAAACAAAACCCTACAAAAAATAATAGATTAAATCAAGATCACGCAAATAATGATATAAACTTTGAATGTGACCATTTGGTAGCCATGTGACCATATAATGCTTATTTTAAATAGTTCCTTAATTATAATTTGAATAGCCCTTTCACTGTATATCCTCTAAGCAACCAACGATAAGCAATGATAGCATTAAAAGGCACTTCATATCTCAAAATATAGAGTAGCATAATCAATGTTTCAGCTTCATTTGGATTTTCCCTCGTGTCCTCAAGATTCTGAGGGTTTGCCATGGCCATTTTCCTTTAGCAAATTTCCCATTGACTAGATTGTTCCTAGTATTGGCACCATCTTCCAGAACGACTTCTGGTTACTGTGTCATGTTTCAACCTCGCATTCATTTACCATGTCATTCCAATGTCCATAACATTTTGGGTCCACATTGAAATGCTTTTAGCCAAGAAAACCTGTTGCCCATGTTCTTAACCTCCATCACTTTCATTAGAGCCCATGCAACACCTGCCTTGATGCTCTCTTGTGTTTTCTATTTAGATCCTCACGACCTATCACCTCTTCATACGTTGGCCCTACTAATTGAAACATTTGGGGATTGACGTCCTTATTTCAGCAGTAATTCATTTCACAACGCGTATTTTTCCCCCATCCATCTTTCTTTCATATGGAACGTAACCTTTCTGATGGATGACTTTGGACCTCTCAAGATCATTCTTCAAATGCATTGAATCAAGGATTTGAATGAAGGCATCGTGGGGAGCTAGCTTATAAACTATCGTAGCCAATGACCGAGGATACAACATCATTTTCTAGCGCGACACCCACACAGGAGATTGTCGTGGAGGAGCTACGAGTAGAAAAGAGCACAGCGCCGTGATGAGTATGCCATGAAGATAACATAAGAAGGCAGATAGACACCCGCACAACAAGTCTCGCACAACCCCTGTTTGACATTTTAGAAGATAAAAATATACTGGCTGCTTCCCTCCTTGTGAATCTTTCAAAGGATCAGGTACATTGTACAAATTTGATAATTCTATTTCCACACAATCTCCTCCTTGCCTGCATACGAGGGATAATATTTCTGTAATAGCACATCCCCTTTATATCGTGTGGAACTCAACATTATTTTCTTGGTGAAAAATAAAATTTAGTGGTTTCATTCCCTTCAGGCGCGGTCGACGATCACCTTACCATCACTAGCATTCTTCATTGATTCCCTTCCCTTCATTCCTAGTTATGATCAAATAATTCCACTTAATTTGCCAGGCCTATCGTTTTATGCTTATTCTTGTCTCTTTAGATCTATGAGGAGTATGTGCTACTCTGAATAACCGTTATTTCCATCAAAGAAGCTTGGTGCTTCATTTTCCATAGGATAGCATTTTGATAAGAGGAGAATCCATATTCACCATGCCTCCTAGATGTTTAAACTACTTTTGCAGGCCATGAGGTGTTGTTCGCCATCTGGGAAGAATGTCTTTGGGTTGGGCCCAAACAATCACCAGGAAGCATGCAGATCCCGCATGGCTGTTGTCTGCAGGTGAGGAGGCATGGGGAGATGCCAATCGATGGTTGCCATGAAAATGGTGATGGGGTAGATAGTCTTTGCGCATGCGGATCCCGCACACTCATCCTCCTCTATTACTTTGTTAAGCATGTCCATGGCTACCACGATGATTTAAATCAGACCCATGCATTGCACCCACAATTGACCAGTTTTCTTTACAGATGAAATCGAGGAGACAAAATATTATCATAGATCCCTTTAACAGAGCACTTCCTTAAAGAACAAAAATGGCGTGTTTGTTCAACAGTTGGGTGGCGTAATGATTGAAATCCAACTCCACCCTTCTCTCTCGATAGTTCCATTTAGCATCGTCTCTCATGCCCAAATAGATTTTCCTCCAAATCACACTTGAATGCTTCACTTATGCTCCATAACAACTTAAACAAGGCGAAGAAGTGTTGCACGGGTAAGAATGAAGCCATTGCTCCTTGGCTAAAAGAGGCCCGCACCAAAGTGTCATCCCATGGGCTATGGGAACTATGAACTCTGCCATGGGAAGATGTCGTAACAACAATCCATGTAGTTGTGCCCAAGTATCAACATAGTTTATGCACCATTAGTGCTATTATAATTCAAACCAGATTCGTACATAGCACCCTCAAAGTCCCCCATTGATCGGATTGTCCCAGAGATGGGATTAAGGAAAAAGATGAACGATTGATGTAAAACCCCTTGAAACCTATTAATATCACAAATTCTTTAGTCAGGGGAGAGTTGCGGGGAAAACGGTGCGAGTGATCGAGGTGGAGATGTCGTTTAAAAACAACGAAACAAAGAAAACTTTGCATGTAGTGAATTCCGCAAGATAAACGCTTCTTTGTTCTTATTCATTTTGGCCCCCTTCTTTCATGATACTTTGCGCAACCCATATAATATGAGATCTCGTTGCCCCCACCACGTTCATAGGTAAGAAAGTGCGGGGCTTTGAGGCCGAAATGTCATGGTAGTGATGGTGGGGAGACCGATGACCACCAAGGAAGTGGAACTCGCACTCGATGATTCCACAATGAAGGATGCGGGGTGGCGACCATCATAAGCTGAGGATTGAGGATGTCATGGACCACCAACGATGAGCTGCGAGAAGCCCACATTGTAATGTTTGCAAGTTTAGAGCTTGGCTGTCGCGTGATGCCCACTCACTTGGATATTCAGTGCTCATTCAAGTTTTCCCATCCATTGCGGGATGTGCTACATTATGTTTATTTGCTCATGGAAGCATGTTAACATGCTCTTAACAACCCTTATCGCCACCCTCTAAGATGTTGATTGAAGATAGATTTTGAGTCGAGGGCCCGTGACAATGACTACATGGTCGTTGGTAGTTACTTAGTAGTGCTTGCAACGATTTCCTGCAGACTAATGTAGCTTGTTTTGGAAGTTTCATTTTGTTTGCTCTTGAAGGTCAATGTTTGTGCAGTCAAACCTTGATTGCATCCACTGTGTACTCCTCCTGATGATTCTTATCGAGCGCATCCTTGGAAATCTTTCAATTCTTCATAGATGTGGGGAAGCGAGTGCTACACCATCGTGCGGGATGATAGGTGTTGACGGTTTCCCTGGTGAAGCTGTTATTACCACAATGAAGGCGAACAACCTGGCTCAAGATTTGCATGCTTGATTGTCATCAAGCCAGTGAATGCGGGGACCAGCTAAGTTAAGGATGTTGCGTCAACAGCGAAGAGACTAGCAACGCCCGTGGTCAACAATGATCTTGCCTCCTTCGTTTCTTCGTGTAGCTTGCAACTGTCCACCTTCTAATCCCATCATTATGGTTGGGACATATTGGTTGTTCGTCGCACCTCTCCATCTGTGATTAATCAGGTCCCCTATAAAACTCTCTTGGCTGTAATGGCTTGTTATAAACGTTTTCGTGCATGCCTTCACCCAACCCTCTTGAATCCTTCATTTTATCATTATTCATAACCTAATGATTTAGATCTAATAACTATGCCAATCTCATTAATTTTCAGAGGGATGACCATGGGACTTGCAGGCTCCAAAGAGGAGGGAGTCATCAAAGACATTAGTGCGGGCAATCGAAGTGAGGACATCGTTTAAGGAACGTTGTCGAGACAATGGCGATAGACAAGTAGAAACACGCTCCGCACAGATGGTAGCCATTTGCACCAGCTTAAAATTTCATCATCTGCAAGGTAAAGTTCTAGTGCACGGCGTCGCCTCAGAGACATTGTTTTGAATCCTCATGAGCTCCAAGGAGCTATACAACATTTCTAACCTCTTCCTATGGAAAGAGAAATGCATGAACATCTTGTGTGAGAAAATCATGAAAGAGGGTAGTCTGAAGAGAAGCCACCCGGACACGGGCATGCCGTGAAAGAGTGCCATCCTCGTGGAATAGAATTCCGTAAGAGCACACAGTGAAGAAAATGGCGGGCCTCACATATTTAAATTCTGCGGGTGTGAGTATGCAAGTGATCATTACATGAATGCTGCAAGAGAAACGGCGTGGCTCAGACGGAGGCCTACACAATGGGTCCCGCATAGTTGACCACCGTAAAGGTTGATCCTAAGTGCCATTGTTTACAATGTGAAATTATTTGTTGTGTAGCCCTAAGAAAAAATCATGCCATCAAGGTCATTATCTAGAAGTTTGACATTTATTAACCATGAAAATGACCATGAAGTTTAGAGCAATGCATGTGGACTATGTGGGTGCGTCGTGGATGAATTCTATTTTCTGTAATGGTGGGATGATAGACGACAGGCACCGAGGCGGAGCCCACAAGAAGATGGCGACGCTGGTGGATTGCAGGTCTGTGGAGCATGAAGGACATAAAGGTAATGATGAATGTGGGGTCTGTGTCGCGGGTGGATGTAGAGGCTTGGCTAGAGGTGAACGATGGGGCACAATGACGAATGATAAAAGGAGACCCGTGAGTGTGGGTCCGCAAGGGCTGACGGACGTCGAGGCAAGGACTAAGGGGAAACTCGTAAGGCCCAGCTCGTAACAAAAAAAGACTTGGTAAACTTTAAGTAGGCAAACTTGGCCAATGGATGATTAATCATTTTAAGGCTCATGGCCAACTTGCGTTTGGAAGCAGGGTACAACAAATGAGACAGGAACAAAGCAGCCCGTCGGGAGTGAAAAGAGGTGGTCCCTGCCTTCGGCGAGGCAGTTGTGCAAAACATGCACAACAAATGGCGACTTGCTGGGGAAATGCTCTAGAGCATTTCGATGACAAACTAGAATCACAAATCCAGAATCTCTGGTTCCAATCCTCACACTAGGCAAACAAACTAGACGCTTGACCAAAGGATCAAAACCACTAGTTAATCCAACCTTCAGTATGTTGAAAATCTAAGTGTGTGCATATGCATTAAATCCTAATCCTTTAGTTGCTAAAGGAACCCAAGATCTGTCAAGTTAAGCTATGTAGTTTATTCTAACTCTAAAAGCATCTAGGACATTAGCTCGTTGTCAGTCAGGCGTCCATAGCCCCGACGAGGTTGTCGTTGTGATTCTCCCAAACATTGCTCTACTGCCAATCGAGTGTCCATAGCCCCGGTAGAGTTGCTCGGATCCCCCTTAAAATTTGAATTTCTTTCTTTTGATTTTCAATGTTTTCTTTTCTTTCTTTTCTTTGCATTTTTTCTCCTTTCAGTTCTTTTCATTTCAACCGCAAGCATTAAAGCTCGCACTTAAGGTTGAGAATCACAGTGGCCCTAGAGCTAAATTTTAGATTTTTCACTTAACTGGACTCAGCAAAGGACCTACAATGATCGCCAGATTCTTAAGATGTGTAAGAGATGTAAGATTTCAGAATAAATTAGGAATGAGACCAACCAACAACTTATCCCCTTTGAATCAAACACCAGTCGTTTGACACTAACGAAGGACCCTCCCATCCACTTTGAAAACTTGATTAAAGTTTGACTAAAAAATACAAAGAATAACCCCAGACAATAAAATGATGGTTGTTGTGCGCACGAACGTGCCCAGCCAAAAGTAGAGAGACCCCGAGCAAAGTAGCAGCAAAATGAAAGCAAACACCAAACTAACCAAAGTGGGAAAGTGAAAGCAAACAACAAAGAAACTACTCTAAATCAAACCTAACCTACAACAAACCAACTACTCTAATGAAAGAAAGAAAGTGAGGCTATATACACGAAACCTACACTACTCAAACAAACTATGTACAAAGATATTTACAAAGCACCACATTCAGGCAAGGTAAACTGACGTTAACACTCATTAGACTTCGCAAAGCATGCACAAGCAGAAGGGTGATCCTTATAGTTCTAAGCCATGTAAACTTATCCTTATATTCAGAAAAATAAAGTTTAACGTTGTAGCATTCAAATTTAATTGCACATTCAGAAAAAATTAGCAATTGAGGTGATTCATTAAACCCATGGTTAATCTATAAACACGCCTATCTCCCCACGCTCCCGTAATCAAAATGATAAACGTAGCTGCAAGTATTTACAAGAGTAAGGAAAGATAGAACCTGGATGTTTTCATGCAGAGGCGGTAGTGTCTGACAGTCGAGAGCGAGCACCACGTCATCGGTTGTTGCATGGGAAGCCTCAGGTGATAACACTAGATTGTGCAACATTTATGTCATTGGGTTGGCACAAGGTTGAGATAACAAGGCAAAAAAAACCTCTTCCAAGCCACTAGTGGGACCTGCAGCCTCTGTCGGCTATTCTTCAAGGAGATATACTTCATCTTATTAATCCTTCGTAGTCTAGACCTCTACTTGATTGCTGCCTTCAGGGGGTAGCATGTCATCCCATCTTCTTTCCCTGATGTTGACCTTAATTTTATGATGTTCAATGTCATGGGACGATGACATGCACAAATTTGTCCTATTGCAGCTCCCTAAATGTGAAGGAGGATCAATAATGATCAATACGGTAGGACTCTTAGTTGCATCTTGTAGTTGACCGGGTGTGTCATCTCTGTTGGCAGCAATGAATACACCTCTGCCTTTGTCTTCTTCTCTTTGTAGTTTGTGCATCTCGCCTTAACGTCCACTCGTTTCTTCTTGTTCACTATCGCTGTAAATGGAGGAGTCCCTCTCCCCATCTGGGAGCTTTAATGTTTTGTTGTCCAGAGGTTCAGGTAGCAGGTCTTCATCACCCCCATCTTCTGAAATGTACTCATTCTCGACATTGATATACCTTTGAAGTATAGCTCCAAATGGAATGAAGAAATCAATTGATTGCACCTCCCCAAGGGGACCAAAATCCCATGCGTTATTTCTGTCCAAGGATTCCCCATAGAGCCTATCATGCATGGTGCATAAATGCTCTTCAAGAGGGAAGGATTCTTGATGATCGATGGACAACACTCCAATTTGTTCTGCTTCATCATTTAGAGGTTTGGGACTATGTTGTTCTTCTTCTATTGTTGTCCCAACATCCTCATGAGGGTTGCCTTCAACTAAGTTATAAATTTGTTCAAGTTCTTGGACCTCTGCTTCGGCTCCCGAGGCAACCACTGGAGGCGGTGCACCAAGCTATCCCACTTGTTCATTAACTTGTTTGATTGCCCCTTGGCATAGTTGACATGTAGATTTTGAATGTGGCAAGTCATGAAGACTACACCAACCTGACAACAATAACACCTCCAAATCCACTTGATATCTCATCTCAGATCAATCCCTTGCTAGTCCTGACACAAGCTCGTTATACCTTTCCAGTATCAGGTCCTCATCATCACTTGAGAAAGAAGTTGGATAGTAAACAACTGAGGCCTATGGTTGTTCCCACTCCTCAAAATCTTCATTTTTCAAATGCTTGATCACTATCATTGATGAAAGAGAGATCTTCTAATCTGATTTCACTTAGGCTTTTGTCATCATTTGATGTTGCTCCAAGGTTTTCACCTTCTTCTTCCCTCTGATTTTTAACATATTCATTGGCTGCCCCAGCATACATTGTTGCAGACCTTGCTGATCCATCCTCAACTGCCAACGATTCTTCTCCCGAAGTGGGGGGCTTATCTTTTTCAATGGAGAAAAGGCTTGCTTCCTCCCTAGTTGAACTTTCGTGAGAGCTTCTTGTTGTCCCAAGGAAATTAGCTTCCACCTTTTGATTTTCAGTCTCTGTGTTTGTTGTCCTAGCACTAACTTGTTTCAAATTTCTTAGTTCAACTTCAATGTGTTGTCCTCCAGATGTTGACAACTCTCTCACCTCATGGGATGAATTCTCTTCATTGGGAGTTGGTTGTTATGATTTGTTCGAACTGCCCTTGACTTGGGTGATGATGTTTGCACATGATGGACAAATGAATTCTAAGTGGGGTGCATTGTGAAATCTGCACCAACTTGACATCAATACCTCTTCTAGTCTTAATCCATCCTTGCTACTAAAATTTTCTTGGATCAACTCCTTGAATGCCTTAGCTACCATGTTAGCAAGTTCCTCTTCTGGATCTACAGGAGCCAATGGTTGATATATTTACCAAAAGGGAATTTCTCCTTGCAAGACTCTTTCAACTCTACTCAAGAAGGTTGGACATCCCAATTCATTGTGTTTGTGAGTGCAATGAATTTTGCACTTATCTACTAATGCAAATTGCTGCAATGGTGTCCTCAACCTTCTATTCAAATCTGCATGTAGCTGAGTAATGTTGATTTGCACATGTTGCTCCATTTCAACTCAGTTTTTGTTTGCCCTCAAAAATTTTTGATTTCAAATTTCTAGCAAATAAGGAGATCTCCCTATCTCAGATTTTAACTTGAAAGTTCTTTCCAACTTCCAATTTTCAGCTTTGTAGCCTCAAGCTTTGCCATGCTCTCCTTCTAGCACCCGTTCTATTGATGGGTGCTTTAGCACTTCTCAACACATGAGTGCATAAGTGCACTACCTCTCTTGAAAGGCAATCTCCAACAACAAGTTGTTGAAAATTACCCCAAGGTCTCTCGGGTGTCAGATCTTGATGAGCTTGGAATATCTCAGTTGGTTGATGTGTTTTACTAGTAACATAAGGTGGTCTGACATATGAGTTACAAAGCATGGGAAGTTGGGTCTGCAAATGGAGTTTCAAAGTGCTATAAGTGAATGAACAGTGGTTGGCCACTCAAAATAGCAAGCTCGAACTCACCAAGTTCATCTAATTTAGCTTCATGGGGATGCTTGAGATCCTACTCTAACCAGGGACTAAAATAAATTGCAAAGGGGAAAGGGCTGAGAAAGTTGTTCTAAATCTAAGCTATGAATGAATAGTAACAATGGAGGTTGCTACAGTAGACAAACTTCCCAAATTGTATTTTGCTTGACCAAGAGAACCTATATCTACACAAAATCAATGCAATCTCCTAAGGTCTGCATATTTTTAGATTGCTCATGCCCATCATGAACATGCAATTGAACTAAGTTGCAACAATGGAATCAAGAAGCCCAGGCTAACTTTACACAACAGTTTGTCATCAACAAGTGTTAAAAGTATGGGCTAAAAGTTCATCAGATACGATAACAACAATTTCCATTATCACATCCACTCAAGAAACTACAACTAAAACTAACTTGGAAGTAGAACCATGCATGCATAATGAAAAAACTCAAAAGAAACACCCATAAATCATGCAATGTTGCTTTCTATTGCTACAGAATGCCTTTACACTAGTTCTCCAACCATTTACAAATGAGGGGCAAGCCCCTATTTATAGTTTTCCAAAGCCCAAATGAATGGCTAGGATTAATTTGCATTGTGTGGCTTAGATTTGATTACAAGTTAGGGTTTCACCTACCCCACAATATTCAACAATTTAAAATACAATTTTTGTCTCATTCCTATTTTGTCCTATAGTGACCAGTTACTATAGTATTTTTGTCTTGTAGTTGATTGCCCTTTTGCTATGGCAGAAATTGCCTGAAGGCTACCCTTGTTGATGGATTTGCAACATTCTTTAGTGAATCAAATGAGCCTTGTTTGTAGATTTGTGTCATTGTGAAACAAATTGACTACCCGCCCAATATGAGGGACAATCCTGACGGATCATGATTGTTTGAAAAGGAATAAACAACCTCCCCTTTCCTAACTTTAGCAAACAACCACTTACTATCCCAGTATTGACTTTCCTCATCATGCAAGCACTTGTTTGCTAGTCCATCTGTCGTATTAACCGTTGTTTGTGTAAACATTCCTTAGTTAGCAATCCTTGTCAACTTTGGTACATTTTCATAGAAGCATACCCATGGACAAGCTCGTCATGCGCAATTTCCTCCTACAGCAAGCTCCTTCGATGATCATCGTAAACAAAGCCCTACACAAAATAATAGATTAAATCAAGATCACGCAAATAACGATATAAACTTTGAATGTGATCGTTTGGTAACCATGTGACCATATAAAACTTATTTTAAATAGTTGCTTAATTATAATTTGAATGGCCTTTTCACTGTATATCTTCTAAGCAACCAATGATAAGCAATGATAACGTTAAAAGGTGATTCATATCTCAAAATGCAAAGTAGCATAATCAATGTTTCAGCTTCATTTGGATTTTCCCTCGCGTCTTCGAGATTTTGCGGATTCACCATGGTCGTTTTCCTTTAGCAAATTTCCCATCGACTGGATTGTTCCTAGTATTGGCACCGTCTTCCAAAATGGCTTCTGGTTATTGTGTCATGTTTCAACCTCACATTCATTTACCATGTCATCCCAATGTCCATAACATTTTGGGTGCACATTGAAATTCTTTTAGCCAAGAAAACCCACCACCCATGTTCTTAAACTCCATTGCTTTCATTAGAGCCCATGCAACACTCGCCTTGATGTTGTCTTGTGTTTTCTATATAGATCCTCACGACCAATCGCCTATTCATACGTTGGCCCTACTAATTGAAACATTTAGGGATCGACGTCCTTATTTCAGCAGTAATTCATTTAACAACGCGTATTTTTCCCGCATCCATCTTTCTTTCATATGGAATGTAACCTCTCTGATGGACGACTTCAAACCTCTTAGGATCATTCTTCAAATGCACTAAATCAAGGCTTTGAATGAATGCATTCCAAAGAGATAGCTTATAAACTGTCGTAGCCAATGGCTGAGGAGACAACATCATTTTATGGCACAACACCCACACAGGAGATTGTCGTGGAGGAGCTGCGGGTAGAAAAGAGCGGAGCATAGTGGTGAGTGTGCCCAAAGATAACAGAAGAAGGTAGATAGACACTTGCACAACAAGTCCCGCACAACCCCTATTTGATGTTTCAGAAGATACAAATATACCAGTTGCTTCCCTCCTTGTGAATCTTTCAAAGGATCAAGTACATTGTACAAATTTGATAATTCTAATTCCACGCGATCTCCTCCTTACCTGCACGTGAGGGATATTATTTTTGTGATAGCACGTCCCCTTTATATCGCACGAGACTCAACATTATTTGCTTGGTGAAAAATAAAATTTACTGGTTTCATTCCCTTCGGGCACGCCGATGATCACCTTACCAACATTGGCATTCTTCATTGATTCTCATCCCTTCATTCTTGATTATGATCAAATAATTCCACTTAATCTAGTGGGCCTATTGTTTTATGATTATTCTTGTCTCTTTAGATCTATGAGGAGTATGCGCTGCTCTGAATAATATTTATTTCCATCAAAGAAGCTCGATGCTTCATTTTCCGTAGGATGGTGTTTTGATAAGAGGATAATCGTTATTCACCATGCCTCCTAGATGTTTAAACTACTTTTGCGGGCCATGAGGTGTCATTCACCATCCAAGAATAAAGTCTTTGGGTTGGGCCCAAACAACCACCAGGAAGCATGTGGATCCCGCATGGCTGTTGTTCACGGGTGAGGAGGCATAGGGAGACGACAACCGATGGCCACCATGAAAACGACAACAAGGTAGTCAGTCTTCGTGCATGTGAAACCCACACACTCATCCTCCTCTGTTACTTTGTTAAGCAAAGTCCGTGGCTATCATGATGATTTAAATCAGACCCATGCATCGCACCCACAGTTGACCAATTTTCTTTATAGACAAAATCGAGGGGAGGAAATATTATCATAGATCCCTTTGATAGAGCACTTCCTCAAAGAACGAAAATATTGTGTTTGTTCAACACTTGGGTGGTGTAATGTTTGAAACCCAACTCCACCCTTCTCTCGCAATAGTTCCATTTAGCATCGTCTCTCATGTCCAAATAGACGTCCCTCCAAATCATGCCTAAATGCTTCACTTATGCTCTATAACAACTTAAACAAGGCGAAGAAGTGTTGCGTGGGTAAGAATGAAGCCATTGCTCCTTGGCTAAAATAGGCCTGCACCAAAGTGTTGTCCCATGGGCTGTGGGAACTACGAACTCCACCATGGGAAGACGCCATAATAGTAGTCCATGTAGTTGTGCTCGAGTATCAGCGTAGTTTATGCACCATTCGTGCTATTATAATTCAACTAGATTCGTATGTAGCACCCTCAAAGTCCCCCATTAATCGGATTGACCCAGAGATGGGATCGAGGAAAAAGATGAACGATTGATGTAAAATCCCTCGAAACCTATTAATATCACAAATTCTTCAATCGGGGGAGAGTTGCGGGGAAAACAGTGCAAGTGATAGAGGTGGAGATTTCGTTTAAAAACGATGAAACAAAGACAATTTTCCATGTAGTGAATTCCGCAAGATAAATGCTTCTTCGTTCTTATTCATTTTGACCCCCTTCTTTCATGATACTTTGTGCAACCCATGTAATATGAGATCCCGTCGCCCCCACCACATTCATGGGTAAGAAAGTGTGGGGCTCTGAGGCAGAAATATTGTGGTAGTGACAGCGGAGACCGACAACCACCAAGGAAGTGGATCCTGCACTCGATGATTCTGCAATGAAGGATGCGGGGTGGTGACCATCATAAGCCAGGGATTGAGGATGTCGTGGACCACCAACGATGAGTTGCGGGAAGCCCGCATTGTAATGTCCGTATTTTAGAGCTTGGTTGTCTCGTGATGCCCGCTTACTTGGATAGTCAGTGCTCATTCAAGTTTTCCTGTCCATTGCGGGATGTGCTACATTCTATTTATTTGCTCATGGCAACGAGTTAACATGCTCTTAACAACCCTTATCGCCACCCTCTAAGATGTCGATCGAAGAAAAAGTTTGAGTCGAGGGCCCTTGACAATGATTACATGGTCGCCGGTAGTTACTTAGTAGTGCTTGCAACGATTTCCTACAGATTAACGCAACTTGTTTTGGAAGTTTTGTTTTGTTTGCTCTTGAAGGTTGTTGCTTGTGTAGTCAAACCTTGATTGCATCCACCGCGTACTCCTCCTGATGATTATTATCAAGCACATCCCTGACAATCTTCTAATTCTTCCTTGATGTGGGGAAGCGGGTGCTACACCACCGCACAGGATGATAGGCGTGGACTGTTGCCCTAGTGAAGCCGTTATTACCACGACAAAGGCAAACGACCTATAAGGACCTAGGATTAGCATGTGTGATTGTCATTGGGTTAGTGAATGCGGGGAGCAGCTAAGTTAAGGATGTTGCATCAATGACAAAGAGACTAGCAACGCGTACGATCGACAATGATCTCGCCTCCTTCATTTCTTGGTGTAGCTTGCAACCGTCCACCTTCTAATCCCATCGTCAGGGTTGGGATATATTGGTTGTTCATCGCACCACTCCGTCTATGATTAATTAGGTCTCCTATAGAACTCTCTTGGCTGTAATGGCTTGTTATAAACATTTTCATGCATGCCTTCACCTAACCCTCTCGAATCCTTCATTTTATCATTGTTCATAACTTGATGATTTAGATTTAATAACTATGCCGATCTCATTGATTTTTAGAGGGACGACCATGGGACTTGTGGGCTCTGCAAAGGAGGAAGCCGTCAGAGACATTAGTGCAGGTAGCCGAAGTGAGGACACCATTTACAAAATGCCGCCGAGACAACGACGATAGACAGGTAGAAACCTGCAATGTGGGTTCCGCATGGATGGTAGCGGTTTGCGCCAGCTTAAAATTTCATCATTTGCAAGGTAAAGTTTTAGTGCATGACGCCAACTCAGAGACATTATTTTGAATCCTCATGAGCCCCAAGGAGCTATACAACATTTCTAACCTCTTCCTGCAGAAAGAGAAACACATGAACATCTTGTGCGAGCAAATGATGGAAGAGGGTAGTCCAAAGAGAAGCCACTCGGACACGGGCATGCCATGAAAGAGCATCGTCCCCACAAAATAGAAGTCCGTAAGAGCACACGGCGAAGAAAATGGCGGGCCTCGCATAGTTAAATTTTGTGGGTGCGAGTATGCGGGTGATCATTACATGAATGTCGTAGGAGAAATGGTGTGGCTCGGACAGAGGCCCGCACAATGAGTCTCACATAGTTGACTGTCGTAAAGGCCGATCTTAAGTGCCATCGTTTACAATGTGAAAATCTTTGTTGCGTAGTGCCAAGAAAAACTCATGCCATCAGGGTCATTATTTAGAAGTTTGGCATTTATTAACCATGAAAACGACCATGAAGTTTAGAGCAACGCATGTGGACAATGCAGGTGCGTCGTGGATGAATTCTATTTTCTGCAATGGTAGGATGATGGACGACAGGCACTGAGGCAGAGCCCGCAAGAAGATGACGACGTTGGTGGATCGCGGGTCTGCGGAGCATGAAGGACACAACGACAATGATGAATGAGGGGTTCGTGCCGCAGGTGGAAGCAGAGGCTTGGCTGCAGGTGAACGATGAGGCACAATGATGAACGACAAAAGGAGACATGAGAGCACGGGTCCGCAAGGGCTGACGGATGCCTGGGCAAGGATTAAGGGGAAACCCGCAGGGTCCAGCCTGCAACAACAAAAGACTTGGTAAACTTTGAGCAAGCGAACTTTGCCAATGGAGGATTAATCATTTTAAGGCTCATGGCCGACTTGGGCTTGGAAACAGGGGTACAAAAAATGAGATGGGAACAAAGCAGCCCATCGGGAGCGAAAAGAGGGGGTCCCTACCTTCGGTGGGGCGATTGTGCAAAACATGCACAATAGTTTCAAGCATGACAACTTGTGCTTTAATATCGTTATGAAATTTTCTATTGATATCTATTTTGTAAATTTCCTCATTGTGTGTTGTGGGCGACGTTTTCATTTCTATGGACTATGGTGCTTTAATTTTTGACATCGAATTATGGAGGCATTTCAAATGGTAATTTCTTTTGGCAGAGATAATGAAATTACTATCATTCCTTTTGTCTGAGGTAGTAGTCATGGTGTTTACTATTTATTCATTCTTTTGTTGGCGGCTTGTCATCACTCATATCATGGGAAGACATTTTGCTTGGAATCTTTTTCTGAGTCGTCTGATTTCAAAAAGGTAATAAAGACTTTATTCTTATGGTCGATGAAAAAAAGAGACGTGCTCTTATGCCTTTCGAGGATGTCATAAAAAATAAAATTATCGAGGGCGAAGCCATGTATTGTCATGTCTTGGGTGTTACATGAAAATTTGATTGTGCTGTGCGAAGAGGTTGTGAATATACTCTATTACTTTATTTGTGGGCTGGAGAAAACTTTGGCACAAGTTGGATAAAAGACGTTGAGGTTTAAATATGTATTGCTATTACTACTCAGTGCACGAGCTTTGGTGAGAAATCTGAGTTAATGTTTATGTGAGAGATGGGTTTACAAATGTAATCACTATTATGGGACAATGTCATGATTCAATGGGTCTAAGTATTGGGACATAGATTGTTTCTGAAAGTGGTCGAATTTTATCAAATGGTGTTGCTTCAACATTAAAGATTTCTGTGTGTGTATGCTAATCCCTCTACTTAGAGTTATATTTTTTATGGTTGTAGAGTCTTCACATGTGCCAAGGTTATTTATTTTCTCTGAAGACGTGTTTCCATGCCTCACATATTTTTGTATGGTGGTCTCTTGAGATTTAAAGTGAGAATGGTATGACTGAAGGATGATTTTGTAAAAAATGTGTGTAATGTGCTTAGTATTTCTTTATGAATGAGCATTCTGAGTAGCAGATAATGAGAGTTTGATGCTCTATCAAATTTGAGGGGTGATGTTTTTGTTTCACATTAGCTGTACAATTTTTTTTTTGAGTATGGTGTAAGGTGTGGTTCATGCTACAGAGTGCAGTATTATAAAAGGGCAATAGAGA